>JARHVA010003162.1:815000-1105000 GCA_037957365.1 Torreya grandis | reverse complement strand
ATATCAAGCCAATTAGTCAATTATTACAATCAATGATGTAAGTTGGATAAAATTAAACCCTATGAACATAATTTTTCCTATATAAGATGTACTTTAGGGGTCAATCAACTCCAATATCATTAAAAAAAAAATAGTCCACCAATTCAATCACAAAGGAAATTGGGGCCAATTTGAGCCCCTTCAACCTAACTACAAGAGAATGACATGATTTTGGGATAAATTAACTATGATTACATCATGATTTGATCTAATTAGTCAACTAGTTAGATTAGAGATGTGATTTGGGCCAAAAAGAGCCAAGTGAATGTAAATTATGGCTCAATTAATTGTATAAGATGCAACATATGTCTTTATTGATGCTAATTTTGTCACAAATGTAAATACAAAGGTGATTAGGGCTAATCTAAACTTTTTGAAGCTAATTGCAAGTCTAGGATGTGATTCAGGGATAAATAAGTGTTGGGGTCCCCAATTTTGAAGACTATTTTATCTAAGTACTTTTGGTAACAAGTAACATAGAGAGATATAATGTAGATGACTATGGCACAGAAGACCATGGCATGAGAGTACATGGTGCAAAAGAAGTATGTCCTACAGAGTAAATAAGCATGATACATAGAGAACCCAAAAATGTAGGACTTAGATATTAACATAAAACTTGGGGAAAGCAAAAAAAATGGAGATAATTATGGAATAGTTCACAAGAATGTTATCAAATACTAAGTCAAGTACAAATCCAACACCAACTCAAGGGAATATAAGCATTCAAAGATGAGGATCCAACATTGAGAGAGAATATAGGGGTAGTTAGGCCCAAATCTATAGGAATTTATTATAAATGGCTTGCCATGACTCAATTCTATTGATGATTATTGGTGAGTTATCTTATTTCTATTTACTTCTATAACTGATTGGTCAGGGTAAACCAAGTATAAATACACCCTTGATCTACTTTGTATTTTTGTTGATGAGTTTTTTATCATTGTAATTTTAGAATCACTATACTCCTGATATAACTTATGAATATAATGGAAAGACGTATATGTTGATGTAATACTTGTGTTCATATGTCTATGATTATAATGTAGTTGATACTATCCTTTATCAATTTATGCCAATTTTTTTTAATAGTTAAGTGATGAATAAATAAGTTGAGTTAGATATAGGAATAAGGATGAGTTTAATAATAAGTACTTATTTGATTGCCTTAGTCTAGGAAAGTATATGAATACACCTTTGTGTGACAAAACCAACAAGAACCATTCTTAAGTTGTGTGATTCGAGTAAGCATGTAAGAACTTGTTATTGCATGAAATGCTAGTGCACTAACATGTTTGAACTCTTATTTACTTAGGCATACATCTAGGGAAAAGACATGGAAGTTTAAATGAAAAGAGCCCAACATTTTAGTTCCATTTTTGGGACATGTAGTGCTTATTTTCCCAATGGTGGAAATATGCTTGAATAACTATCTCTAGATAATATTGAATAATGGGTTACTAGATTAGAAGATAATTTTGCATTATAATTTCTTGAACTAGGAATTTCCATACATGCATGGATAAAACAACATCTGTATGACTCACTCTATGAAGCTTCTTTGTATAAGTGCATTTTCACCTTCATGATTTGATTTTAGCATATGTGCAAAATTGATCAAGAAACTATGGATGGAAATTTGCCTAGTCAGTAGAGAATTTGTCAAACTTAGCATGATGGAACACCTTGGATGGATGTAGTGGATGTTTGGTGGTGAAGAAAATTGAATAGTTACATTTTGGAATACACGGTCTCAACATACTCCTATCCAAAGGAAGCCTAGTTTCACTTCCTCTAAGAACCATGTGAAAGATATCTCATACATTTTTTTCTTGAGATTAAGAAGCTTATAGTGGATTCTAGACTTTAAATCTTCTCCATAGATGGTTAACCTCTCTCTTGCATGAGAAACATAGTTGGTGGGGAAATGAAGTGGCACACTTTGATGTAATATTGTGGGTTCAACATGGCAGTCAATTAGCAAGAGTTATGGAAATACAAGTATGATGAGGCTAGGCAAAGAGATTTGAGTGGAAGAAACCAAGGAGGGGATAAGAAGACTCAAGAAGTATTGTAAGGGTCCATAAGAAAGTGGAAGGGCATAGAGAGGACTCCTCAACTATAGGACTGCACCTAATGCCAACATAAGTATGCACAAGAGAAACAAGTCAATCATTGGTGACTAAAAAACCTAATATGGATAGGCCTAATTCCCTACCCATAGGTCATACTCATGCTCTTGAGTTAGATGACATTTTTGGATGCAATTAGGACACATAGTGTAGAATTAGAAAATGAACCTGTTAGAGATAATTTTGAAGAACAAGACCAAGATAATAGTTTATTAAACTAATTTATTTTCCATTGTAAGGAAAATCTATGGCATAGTTTAGAATATGTAGTGGACCAAGCATAGCCAGTGGGTAGAGTACCAACCCATCCATATTTAAAAAACCTTCTAATGTGCCCAACATATCAAGTGTTTTAGTTACTATAGGAGGTGCAGGAGGTGGTACAGATGGTAGTTCCATTAGAGGATCTAGAGATGTCATAGGAAACATTGGTGGACCTCCCCCAAAAGGTTTAGGAGGGACTAGAAGTGTAACAACCCCTCAAGATTAACTAGAATTAGGTTAACTTTTTTTACTCAATAACAAAATTAGTTCAACACTAATGATCCTTAACTAAATGCACCATTTAAGGTAAACTATGCTAATAACCATGAGGTTAAGTGTTTGATTCATTTAGATAATGATCATTAATAATATACAATAATTTGATTTCATAAATTCAATAATATAAAGTAAAAAATTCTCCAAGTTAATAATTTAGTCACTACAAATTAAATAGTATAACAAGAATAGATATATACAACCAAATATTTATGTTCTATAATTAACATAAAATAGTAAAAGTATAAAATATTACATATCTAAATATTAGATTAAAACTATACAATGTTCCTCAAAACATATGAGTCTCCAAGAACTCATTAATATCCAAAAATAATCATGAGTAAAGCCTTTATCAATTGACTACTAGAAGCAGAGGGAGAGTATCATCTAAGTGATTTTTCACAACAACCATAGACCATTGATCCCTCACAAATCTTCCAATAAGGGAATGACCCTCCCTTCACAGATGGGTAGATAGTGATAGTGCAAAAATCAAGAAAGTTAACTAAAAAATCATGTGTTGTAAGATAACTATCATATGCAACATATCATAAAGAAATATGTTCTAACATGATATCATGCGATCCATGCAAACTAAATCAAATAGATAAAATGACAATGTTCAAACCATAAACATTACTATGGCTAAAATTTTAATATACTTTTTTTAGATGTCAAGATCAATCAATTTCACACACACAACTCCTTTGAATAAATTCATTTTGCTTATTAGTAACACTAAGTAAGTAAAGACGTCCATATCCCTATTTGTTTAGTGTCATTAATACCATATTTATTCATATTTAACCTATATTTAAATCAACATATTCAATAATAGACTTCTATTAAAAATGCCACAACATAAAATAATACAAGTAAATCACTATTTATGAAACACTTCATCTCATGCTTCTAACTAATATAAACCAACTATCTTTAAGTAAATCATCATTGATAAATATAACTGATTTAATTATTAGTTATATTCATTTATTTCACTATCATAATTTATGATCTTTAGCGTGCAAACCATATTTTCATCTAGGTTCATATTTTTCATAAAATGTAAATCAATACATACAAAATTCTTTGTTTCCATAATGGTCATTTAAACCCTCAAAATTCCTGTATTAAAATCCCAAGAATAACTACTATTAAGTAATCATATAATAACTACCATCATATTCATAATTATGCAAATCACTTCAAACCCAAAAATTAATACCAAGTAATAATTATATTATAACCACATTAACATATATCAGTATATGTTTATAATGACACTCAAACAAAATATATGTTCTAGGTATTAATCAATTACCAATACCATAATACACAACCTAGTAAAATGTCATGTAGTGTTAAGCCTTAGTACTAATTATGTCAATAAAATAATCCATGAGGACCGTACTATATATATATATATATATATATATATATAAACTAGAGTCAATGAAATAAACCATGAGGACTATACTATTTATATATATCCTCTCTCTCTATATATACATACATACATATATACATACATACACATATATATATAGAGAGAGGATATATATAAACAATATAGTCCTCATGGTTTATTTCATTGACTCTAGTTTATATATATATATATAAACTAGAGTCAATGAAATAAACCATGAGGACTATACTGTTTATATATATCCTCTCTCTCTCTCTCTATATATATATATATGTACATCCTCTATATATATATATATATATATATAGAGGATGTATATATATATATATATATAGAGAGAGAGAGAGAGAGAGAGGATATATATAAACAGTATAGTCCTCATGGTTTATTTCATTGACTCTAGTTTATATATATATATATATATATATATATATATATATATATATATATATATATATATATATATATATATATATATATATATATATATATATATAAACTAGAGTCAATGAAATAAACCATGAGGACTATACTGTTTATATATATCCTCTCTCTCTATATATGTATATATATATAAGTAAAATATATATATATATAAGTAAATTGTATGATTTTGAGTTCAATCATCAATTTAAGTAATTCCTTCAAAACTACATAATAATCAATGTTCGGATGTTTATAACCATAGAGTCATAATAATATTCCCATTCAAACAACTGGTTGAAAACAATTATTCAAAATGTTAAGTCCTCAATCATATTTAATTGCCATCACAAATACAAAACCAACATTTCTCATTATCACCAAATAATAGTTACAGGTTTGACTATTATATATACTAGTCGATCCTCTAACTATAATAATCACTCAAAATTTTATTCCAAATAAACTTAGTCATTAATACATTTAAAAATATTAAAATTATATATCTCAATCTATTTCATAATCCAAACTTCTTTTCAAAACACCCATACTTCAATAGTCCAAAGGTTCATAGTAATAAAGGACATCAACTCATAGATCAAAACCCTAGTTCCATATTTAGTCCTACCTGAGTTTCCAATATTTCCATCAAAACAACTTGAATCAAAACCCTATTTCCATATATATATATATTATACCAGTCAAAACCCAATATACACCATCAAATTTATATTCTCAACTATTATATTTGCATATTCACTATAAAATAACATGGTTAGGGTTTATTCGTACATGGCCCTATGGATGGGTCAAGCCCATCTCCATGGTTGATACAAAATGACCCTAGTTATTTTATTTGAATATAATAAAGTCTCAAAAATCATTTCAACAATGTATAATTTCTAATAACACAATTTCCTCTTAACTGGAACCTTTAAATTCAAACCAGAATCAAACACAACCAATATAATTTTGTACACAATTTTATTCAAGTCAACCCTTTAATAATATAATAAAAACTATGAAGGGTTTGAACCATAAAACACAATCAATAAATTCTACAACTAGATGTGACTAGATTTATTTAAAAAACAAATTCAAAAAAACAAACAAGATGCTAACCCTGGTTAACCACCATTCATGAATATGATTGATTCTTAGTCGTTTATAAGTAAAATGGGTTTTATAGTATATGGACCTACGGATGGGCTGTACCCATCCTCAGGGCCATCTACATAAACTAACCTATATTATTTTTTTCTTATAGAAAAATTCTATATATAAGACCCATTAACTCAATTCAAAAATAAATGGCATATCCATCATACTAATTTGTATTAAAAAATATGTTAAGCATAGGATATACTGAGAGGGGGGGTGAATCAGTATATCATATATCTTATTAATCTTTTCTTTAACCAAATTCCACTTAATCAAACATTCAAGATATGCAATAAAACTCAAACAATAAACACCACACAAGATAGAGAGAGACACCAGATATAACATGGAAACCCAATGTGGGAAAAACCACAGAGAACAATCTCAAGTATATGAATGAGCACCAACCCAAACAATATTTTCAAGCCAAGCTTGCAGGAGCACTAACCCTTTGTTGAGCACCAACCTAGCAACTATTCATGAGTACCAACCCACATGAGCACCACACCCCTTTGCCAAGCACCAACCCAGCTACTATTTGTGAGTACCAACCCATAGGAGCACTAACCCCTTTGCCGAGCACCAACCCAGAAACAATTCGTGAGCACCAACCCATAGGAGGACCAACCCCTTTGCTGAGCACCAACCCAACAACAATTCATGAGCACCAACCCACAGGAGCACCAACCCCTTTGTGTATACCACACACCTATCTCTTAATGTTGCTATCTCAACAAATGATAGATCAATACAACATCTCTTTTCTCTCTCTCACCTTTGCTCTTCTAAGCTAGATGTAACAAATACAAATCATATTCATCTCTCACA
Source organism: Torreya grandis (assembly GCA_037957365.1). Taxonomy (NCBI): domain Eukaryota; kingdom Viridiplantae; phylum Streptophyta; class Pinopsida; order Cupressales; family Taxaceae; genus Torreya; species Torreya grandis. The sequence continues at coordinate 1,098,448 of JARHVA010003162.1, read as the reverse complement.
ATTGCTCTTCCAAGCTAGATATTACAATATCAAATCAACCTCATTCTCTCTTCTTACAAATGGCTTCTCAAGCCTTTATTTATAGCTTTCCAAATGACCTTTTGCCTTCCCCATTTGTGACCCTTCAATCCTCATGGAAAATGGTGCCAAACTTGTATGACCCTTATATTCAAGCCTTTGAAAAGTCATGTGGTGACCCTTCATGACCAAAAATGTCCTTCCCTCTTTTGTCCTCATCTTGGTGAATTTTTGTATTCCTTAAAGTGTCCCTTCATGAGAAATTGTGCCCTTCATCTTTTGTCTTCACTTGGTGACTCTTGGAATTCCCCAAGATGACTCTTCATGGGAAAATGCGTCCCATCCTTCTTTTGTCTTTATCCCGTGGGTCTTTGACTTCTCCATGGGCCCTTCTTTTGTCTCATATGCAGCCAAACATATATTCATTAATATTAAATAAATATTAACTCACATTAGCCAAGATAAATCTATTACAAACAACATTAAATGCAATGGGGCCTTTATCACCAATAATGCTAGACCTTTGACATCAATGACAATATTTCCAACAAAATAGTAACTGGAATGTAATTTTAAGAAAACCCTACCTCAAATGCAAAACCAGGTAGAGTAAAATCTAAGAAATCATCTCTACCCAGCTCTCCTTGACCCACCCTCTACTCAATTATTCTTACCATTGTCCCATGCTCCATAACCCTCAACATTCATTTATGCATCTCATTTCAAATTTTGCATGCCAAAATTCTGGCATGATCACTTACCCAAAATCCTCAATAGTCAAGTTAACAAATCAAAGAACCCATCATGACCAAACCATGCAAAACAAAAGTCTATGTTTTTCCCCCACATGATGGCTTCTAATAATCTAGAATTGACTAAGTCTAACCCTAGACTCTCTAAAAATGGCAAGTTTAATAATCCCCTCCACATTATAGTTTGTATGATAGTCTTTAACCGAAACCAAAATGCTAATAAAATAATCATACAAATCAATATCTCCATCATAGACTATATTAAGCCATCGACCCTTTTTAATATGCTATATGCCTTTGGCTAACACAAAAATACGTTTTTTTAATTTCCAAAACCTTCTTTAGCTTAAACTTAGGCTAAATAAAACCATCAAACAATAAGACATTAATCCTTTTCCATTATAAATATGACTTTAACTTAAATTAAACATGTCCTAAGGTTAGTCCCCAAACCTCATAATATGAAATATGCTTTATAAATAACATCTTGATTAATTTACATAACATGCCGACATGGTACTTAACCTAGAATTTACTAGTCATAAATGCAATCATTAATAAAACAATAGAATAAGACTTAACATCACAACAAGATCATACAAGGACATCAAAGCATAAGTTATGATGATTAAATAGATGGAATGAATCCAATCAAAATGTTAAATTGTTCAAGTATATTCCATATACCTAAAGCAATCATGATAATCAACACTTCTAAATAAATAAAACACATTAGTAATTTTAATGCATATTGTGAGAAATACTATCTAACAACTAGGACAAAAAAAAATAAATTTATATTATATGTGATGTGTGCAAGGTTACCATCTCATTCTCTTATCCCTCACTCATCTCAATATGCTCCATCATCTCCAATGATACCTTCCCTCGGTCATAGTTAGGAAGGTGAATTCCATCTTGAATACACCTCAGTACAATGAAAAATAGTTAGACTATATCATGAAATAATCATAACAAACTATTATAATAGAATAAAATACATAATCATGATCAAAATATATCATAACAAAATATAAAAAACTAAAATCAAGTTAACTATCATGATCATAAGTAATAAATAACTGTTTATAATTAGTGTATTATCAATCCAACCACTTAAAAAATTAAATTTACCAATCACTAACCACATAATCTATTAATTATGAGATTAATAAGTCTAGAGGAAAATTGATATGTAACATTCTTCCCCCTAAAGTTGATAATCATTTTGATGACACTTATTTCAACAAATTTTTAAAAATAAAATAGTGTATAGTAGAAAATAAACATAATAACAAGAAAAATACTAAGCTAACAAATGATGAAACAACTTATGAAAATATTCATAATTTTCCTAAGTATCACTATCTTCAAAATATTGGTCCCACTGGACCTTGTATTATGACACTTCTCTATTACATAAACTAAGTTTACGAGTGTCAATTATTCTGACTGGTTCTACTGTGACCACCCTGAGATCCAAAACCTATAAAGCATTCCAATCCAATACATGAGAAGGATCAAAAACATAATTTTTAAGATAGGACACATGAAAAACATTATGAATTAGTGTTAAAGTTGGTGGAAAAGAAAGCCTACATAACATAGGATTGATAACTTCCAAGACCTCAAAAGGTCCCACATATCTTGGAGATAATTTGGCTGATTTTTCTAATTTGATCAAGCTTTTATTTGGTTTAACCTATAGAAATAATTTGTTTCCAAATAAAAATTACCTTAATATTATTTTAGATCAATGTAGCTCTTTTATTTATCATTGGCTTCAACCAACCTTTGCCTTATTGACCTAACCTACTCTTCCATTTCAAGAAGCATATATGGACCAAAGACTACCCTATCTTCTAACCTATCCCAATTGATTGGTGTTCTACACCTTCTTCCATATAATACCTCAAGCAGAGCCATTTTAAACATTGATTGGTATAATTTTTTTAGTTAAACTCAACCAATGGAAGATATTCTTCCCACCTGTACTGCTGATCCATGCAATACATCCTCAAAAATATTCTAAAACTTGATTCACCCTCTCTGTTTGTCCATCTATTTCTAGATGGTACCTTGTACTAAATTTTAAATGATTACCTAAAGTTCAATTGAGAGTCAACCAAAATCTATAAGTCATTTTTGGGTCCCTATCTAAATGTAATTTATACACTTATTTCATGAATCTCTTCACAAGTATATGTGCATAATCTAAAATGTTACCAGGAATGAAGTGAGCTACCTTGGTGAGTTTATCAAAAACCACCAAAATCATGTCATGTTAATTCTAAGACATAGATAACTCTTGGATAAATTCCATGCTGATGACCTACCACTTCCATTTTGGTATGATATGTGGGTATAACAATACAACAAGATACACATGCTTAGCCTTAACTCATTGACATTATAAACATCATGAAATAAAATATGTTGCATATTTATTAATTATTTTCAATAAATATAAAGGCCTTAGATATTATAAGAGCTTAGTCACACCTAGATGTCCTAAATAAGGAGCATTATGTAGTTATTTGAGCACTACACTCCTCAAATTCTCTTTATCTAGTATATATATCCTTCCTTTATACCTCAACAAACCATCATATTCAAAATTAAATCCTTCACAATTAGTATTATTAACTTTTTGATCTAATGATAACTATGTTTTCTCATAAAATTCATGTCTTAGAGAGAATTTCACCACTTAATTGCAAAAGGTACTCTTGATAGTAGCCCAAGATTCTAGATACCTTTGACGACTAAGGGCATATAACAACCTTATTTTCCTTACCTTTAATGTAATTGATGTCAAAATCATAATCTAACAAGAACTCTAATCATCACCTTTGACATACATTTAGGTTAGGTTGGGTAGAGATATACTTGAACCCCAAGTTATTAGTCTTGATCTCAAACAGTTTTCCCAATAGATAATGCCTCTAAACTTGCAAGACATGACCTATTGCATCCAATTCCAGATCATGCAGGGCATAATTTACCTTATAAAGATTCAAATTTATAGATTCATAAGCTAAAACATATACTTATTACATGAGAACTACTCTAAGATCATCTCTTTAAGCATCAATTATTACCAATAATTAGCCATTTGGATAAAAAATTATCAACATTGGTGTCGAGGTAAATCTTCATTTCAGCGCCTAAAAAACATCCTTTTACTTTAATGACCACATGAAATTTTGATTTTTCCACTGAAGATAGGTAAAATGATTTAATATCTTAGAAAAATTTGGAACAAACTTCTTATAATATCCCACCAAACCCATAAAACTCCTAACTTCATGGATGTTTTTAGGTGTTGGCCATTCCATCATGGTTTTAATTTTCAAAGGATCCATAAATACTCCTTATGTAGATATAATGTGCCCTAGGTACTGTACCTTTTCTGAAGAAGGCACACTTTGAAAACTTCCCAAAAAGTTTATTATTCTATAACCATTTCATAACTAACTTTAAATGCTCTATAGGTTCCTCCTTAGATTATGAATAGATGAGGATATCATCTAAAAAGACTAATACAAATTAATCTAGATCATCCTTGAACACATTGTTCATGAGATTCATAAATGTTGTTAGTGCATTCATTTCCCAAAAGGAAGAATGGTGAACTCATAGTGCCCTATCGAGTCCTAAAATCTATTTTTGGAATGTCTTCCTCTTGAATCCTTAATTGATGATATCTTGATCAAAGATCAATCTTAAAAAGAATAATGCTCCATGCATTTGATTACATAGATCATTAATGCAAGGTAAAGGACACACATTTTTTATTGTTGCATTATTTAACATCTTGTAATCAATACATAGGTGAAGGGTTCCATATTTCTTCTTAACATTTATAAATGGTGTACCCCATGGTGACACACTTGGTCGAATCAGCTCTTTAGAAAATAGCTCTTCAAGTTGAGCCTTTAAATCCACTAATTTAGTTGTCATTATTATATATGGGGCTTTAGACTGTGGTTCAGACCCTAAAATGATGTTATTTAAGAAATCAAATTCTCTCTTAGGGGTTAAACCTAGAATTTATTCAAGAAAAACATCTCAAAAATCTTGGAGAAAAGGATAATCTTCGATAGAAAGTTCCTTTGATTCTTCCATCTCATTTATATTTACAATAAATTCTTGACACCCTTTAATCTGAGATTTTTTCAATTGAATTGCTAAAATCTATCTAAGCTTAAGCTCCCTCTTTTCTCTCTGAATTTGGGTTTGATGACCTAAATCATCTAGATATTTAAACCTTTTAAGTAAACAATCAACCTTGGCTTTATGTTGATCTAACCTATTTACTCTTAGGATCATGTCGTATGACCCTAATAGAGATGAAAATAGATCCACTACCATAGTGAATTTAGGTGCCAAACATTTATCGACCTTGACCTTAGATTCGTTCATGTATTGAACTGACCATGCATTTTCCACAACTCTAACTTTTTTAGACAACTTAATAAGTATATTAGGAGAAATAAAACATTCATTAGTTCCTACATCAATAAAAATAAAAATTATATGATCAAATAAAGTACCTAACAACTCGAAGGAAAGAGATTGGGAAAATCCACAGCATGATGTCTGCGAGCAAGGGTTCAAGGAGTCTTTTGTTGGCAGACACTTCTACTAAGGATCGCCCCCCTCCCAATTTGAATCTGCAAGAGAAGGAGAGGAGACGGTCTATGTAGGAGCTCATTCTGAGGTTAACAGAGTCAATGGATGCCTTCTGCGTAGTCTGGATAGGCCCATTCTAGTCATCCCTTTAGAATCAGTCAAAGAAGATGTAGATTACTTGGCCTCACATGTATTGATCTATAAAATCCTTAGAATTCAAATTCCCCTTGTCGACCCTGGAAGCCTGGATTCGTTGTTCATGGCAAGTGGAGGGAGAATTTGATATCATGATGGTTGGTAATAGCTACTTTATGGTAAATTTCTCCTGCATATCTGATAGGAATCAAATTTTTAAGGGAGGCCCTTATTTTTACAATCGGATTGGTCTTTTTATCAAACCCTGGCATGTGGGTTTTAACTCTACTGAGGATCTTCCATCCTGAGTTCATGTGTCAGTTTACTTACCAAGACTGCCTCTAGAATTTTGGCACAAGGATATCTTGCATCAGATTGCGGCCATGCTTGGAACCCCAACTACAATTGTGCATCAATATCTAGATAAGAAGGTAATCTCTTATGCCCGAATCTGTGTTGATTTTTTTTATTAATAACCCTCTGCTAGACTCTATAGAAATTTGCCTGGGATCCTCTTCTTGGATCCAACTGATAGACTATGAATCCATTCCCTTCAAGTGTCAAATTTTCCATGTTTATGGACACCTACATCATCAATGCCCCCATGCTTCAAAAAGCATTAGCACACCTGAGGGGCCGATAGGTTCATGGATGGCCAAGGATGGTACTAGAAATGGCCAGCCTGATCATCCAGAAAAAAGGAATAGTCAGGCCGACAGTGCAACAAAAGGGAAGATGCAATGGAATGCTTCTAGCTTAGAGCAAGGGCTAGCCAAAGTTTTAGGAACTAACAGAGATAGGTTTATCCCAGTTTGATGTCGCATGAGGGGGTGTGGTCAGAAAAGAACAAAGCTAGATTGGCAGGATACTGGTTTTAACCACTTCAAGGCCCTGGATAATATGATTATAGAAGAAGGTATTCCTGGAGCAGTTTAGGGTGAGGTTTTATATTTAGAAGGGAAGAGCTATATTCTTAATGGCACTTAGGATGGAGTAATGCAGCAGATCCTGGAGACCATGCCTAACCCAGAGTCTAAGGCCCTCGCAGTTTCATCTACTTCACTGGATAGGATGGTCCCTTGGGCAGAAGTAGTTAAAGAAGGGGGCAGCCCTAGTAAAGAAAAGGGGTCTTCACTTTCACTCGGCCTAATGCAACACCCATTTAAGAAAGTTTCCTTCTTGACTCCTTCTCTAGCAGGCCATAAGAAGGACCAAGATCGAATTAAACTTACAGGAGATTTATTGGTAGAGTCAGGGGTTGTTAAGACCCTGGATGAACACTTCCCCCACTCTACTCAATGATTATTCTATCATGGAATGTGAGGGGATTGAATAGCACCCCCAGACAAAAATCTATTTGCAAGTTGGTGATTGATCATTCTCTTTATATTCTATGTATTCAAGAGACCAAGCTTTCTATGGACTCCCTATTTACTTGTTATCCAAATATTTGGTCCCATGGCCATTGTCAATGTATTGGTGCCCTTGGGAGTTTTAGGGGCCTTGCTATGTGTTAGGACCCCAAGAAAGTATTACCGCTCCACTAGCTGTCATGTCTCTTAGCCCTCTCAATGGTAGCTTCCTCCCTGGAAACTAGTGAGTTGATTCTGGTTAATAATGTGTATGCCCCCATTGATCTCCATGGGCAGCTCAAGCTATGGGAACACATATAGTTTGTTAGGGACTGCCATCTTTTCTTGCCCTGGATTGTGGCTAGAGATTTCAATTCTATCCTTAGCCTAGAGGAGAAGAGGGGCAGTTTGGCCCATTTGGGTCCTTCATTGTAGCTACTTTGTCATAATATTGATCTTCTACATCTTGCTGATGTAAAACCCCTCAATGGGCTCTTTACATGGAACAACAGAAGGGTTGGGGAAGCTGCCATCTCAAAACATTTGGACAGGTTTCTTATCTCTTGTTTTTGGCAATCTAGCTCCATTTCTCTCATAAATTTTTTTGGATTGGCGAGGGTCCAACCATTGGCCTATTAAGGTCTCTATTAGCACTATTGTGGCTCCCAGGAAATCCCCTTTCAAGTTCCAATTGATGTGGCTCTGTGACCCCTCTCTCCATGACTTGATGGTACACTAGTGGTGGCATGGAGGCCAGGCCTATGGCACTGCCATGTATTCTTTCTCTAAAAAGCTTCAGTATGTCAAAATAAAGTTGAAACACTAGAATAACAATTACTTCGGCAATCTCCACATCATGAAAAAGAAGGCTCAAGACCGGCTGGACGTCATAACTAGGTAGATCTGTGACCTTGGACTGTCAGAAGGCCTTTGAATGGTGGAGGCTCAAGCTTCTGTAGATTTAGCTGAGTGAGACCTTCATGAGGAGATTTACTGGAAACAAAAGGCTCGAATAGATTGGCTCCAGGAAGGGGATAAGAACACTACATTCTTTCACAATTCTGTGCAGGCCCGTCAGAATAGGAGTTTCATTTCTTCCCTTGTTATTATGGATGGGACGCGCCTGACTTCCTTTCAAGAGATAGCCATGGAAGCTAGATAGTTTTATGTTGCTCTTTTTTCAAATGATTTACCCCTAGATGAGATGGCAGAGAATGTGGTGATATCGTGCATTCCTTTTGTAGTGACTTCAAAAATGAACAACTCCCTGATGTGGCCAATTGATAGGTCTGAATTAGAGAGGGTGGTCTTCAGTATGAATAAAGGTAGAGCCCCAAGACTAGATGGGTTCTTAGTGAAATTCTTCTAAGAATTTTGGGATGTTATTAGTCATGATCTTTTGGACGTGGTTCAGGAGTCTTATGCCAGTAAAGAAATGCTCTAGGCTTTGAATGTGACCTATTTAGTCCTAATTCTGAAGAAGGAGCAGGCTAATCAGCTAGATCTATTTAGGCCTATCTCTTTATGTAATGTGGTTTATAAAATAATTATGAAACTCATTGTGGAGAAGCTTAAAGGTTGTCTTCCCATAGTGATCTTTGAGGAGTAAGGGGGCTTCGTTGAGGGCTGGCAAATCTTGGATGGAGTGGTTATGGCCTCAGAGGCTATTCATTCTATGAGCACCTCCCAAGAATGTGCCATGTTTATTAAGTTAGATATGGCTAAGGCGTATGACAAAGTTAATTGGGGTTTCTTGTAGAAATTTCTTTCGGCCTTTGGTTTTAATCAGGTTTGGATTTGCTAGGTTCTCAGTTGCGTAACTAATCCCTCTTTCTCGGTCCTTACCAACGAGCCCCCTTTGAGCTTTTCAGCATGACTAAAGGTCTTCATCAAGGAGACCCACTCTCTCCATATTTGTTAATCATCATGGCTGAAGGACTAGGGTAACTTATCAAGTGCCGAGTGTCTCAGAATACACTTCAAGGGTGGCAGTGGGGGAATGGATTACCTACCTTGTCCCACCTCTAATTTGTTGATGATACTACCCTGGCTGGGAGGGATAAGATCCATGAGGCTGAAGGATTTTGGCTCACTCTGGACACTTATCTGGTGGCCTCTAGATAGAAAGTTAATGATCATAAGTCCTCCATTTTTTTTCTTTAACACCCCTAAGCCTATCCAGTAGAGGATTTCCACTATCCTAAAGTTTCAAAGCCAGTCTCTTCCTCTCACGTACCTAGGAGTTCCTATTGTGGTGGGAAGACAGCCTAGGCTCTTTTGGCAAAATGTGTTGGATAAGTTGAGGCAGAAAGTAGACCATTGGATGCATAGATGGCTTTCTACTGTAGGTAGGGTGACTCTCCTTTAGTCAGTGATTCAGGCCCTTCCCATTTACCGTTGTATGATTTAGGCTGCCCCAAAGTATTTCCTCAAAGAATTTGATGCCCTCTCCCACCAATTTCTTTGGAGCGGTAATCTGCAAAATAAGAAATGGAGCCTTCTTAATTGGGATATGGTTTGCTAGCCTATGAAGGATGGAGGCCTTAGGCTGTGCTCTACCATCTTGTGCAGTCAAGCTCTTGTGACCAAACTCTATTAGCACTGGTGTTCCTATCAAAATCACCTCTAGACCCATATTCTATCTCTTAAATATTTCCCAGATGTTGATCTAGTGGACATCTCTAGACTTCCTCTTGAGGAAAGAGGGTTAATGGTGTGGAACACCCTCAAGCAAGGGGCTCTACTGGTGAAGCGAGGCCTCTTTTGGATATGCAACAGTGGTTCATCTGCCCTCTTTTGGAGTGATTCTTGGGATGGGTCTCCCCCTTTTTTTCTTCTCATCCACACTTGTAGTTGCTATGTGATTCTTTTCTTTCTGCTGGATGGGATGTGGTGGCCCATTATAAGGAGCCCTTCAAACTAGTACCAATAGCGATGGGATATCAATGGAAACACTCCTTGAATTGGCCACCTAGAAGCTCTTGGGAGGACTGACTTGGAGCTATCCCAACTTTTGGCTGTTAGAGAATGTAGCTTCCTGCAAGAAAATGATGTCCTGGCTTGGGGAGGTGATTCCTTAGGGAAGTACTCTGTTTCTTTTGAGTACCTGGCATTGATAAAGCAACTCTTAGGTGATGTGGCTATCTCCTAGGTGGAAGAAGGTTTGGAATCACTTCTCTTGGCCAAAATGTAAATTTTTTCTCTGGGTTTTGGTCAACAATAGGTGTCTTACCTGGGACAACCTCTATAGGCATGGTTTACTAAGGGCCTTCTATATGTGTTTTATGCTGCAACAATGAGGAGACTATATCACACTTGTTCTTTCAGTGCCCCTGTGCCAAACAAATTTGGCACACTTGGTGGGGTATATGGGGCTGCTCATGCTGGCACACCTCCTCCCTATCTAAATTTTGGGACTGGCTGGGGCAGCCTCCTTCCAAAACTTCTTTTTTGTAAGCAGCCTGGTCTACTAGCCCTTCCTTCATTCTGTGGAACATTTGGCTAGAATGAAATAGAATAATTTTTCAAGGTATACAGTGTGAGCTTAGAGTTTTGTGGAGGAGAATCACAAATTCCCTTCAGGAGACCCTTCATGCTAATAGAGTGACTGCGGCTAGAATGGACTTAGTCGTTGCTGGGATCTACTCACATTTTGCTTTTGCTCCTCCCAAAGATGTCCCCCCTACTCCTCATACTCCTGCACATGTTCGTAGGTAGCAGTCGGCCCCTATTGACCAGACTGGGCATTGGTCTCCCCTAATGGATGGGATGATCAAAGTGAACATAGACGGTTCATCGAAGGGAAACCTAGGACCTGCGGGTATAGGCGGGATAGCTCTGGCAAAATTTAGTTTCTCTTTTCTGTCCACAAGGGCCACTATATGAATAACCTTATGGAAGCTCAGGTGATCTTAGTGGCTGTGTAACAGTGTTGTCATCTAGGTTGGAACAGAGTCATTTGTGAGTCAAACTCACTTGTAGTGATTAACTTGTTGAATAAACAAGATGTGGAGATGGTGGATTGGCATCTGGCTGGAGTGGTGCTACAGATACTTTAGCTCTATACTTCTTTGGAATCGGTGTCCTTTAAGCATATTCCTTGGGAGTGGAATGGGGTGGCTGATTACTTGGCCAAATGGGCCTCTGAGCAAGGGCCACCTTGGAATATTTTTGATCAAAGCATGTTGCCCTTGAAGTTATCGCAAAAGTTGGCTCATTTGGTTGACTAGGATAAAACTATGTAACTCTCTTTGTCTCTAGTTCATTCTTTAATAATATTTTTACCCCTCTTTTAGTAAAAAAAAAAGTACCTAACAACTCAATAGGAGAAGCCTAAAACTCAACTTGATAGTTGTCAATAATTGCATGAATTATTTGATGAAAATATCCCTCTTATGGAGTGAAACCCTTATTCTTACCATCTGATTCCCCTGAGTGCATTCCCTATCATAATGATCACCTCTATAGATGAAACATCCCACATGTGGTCCTTTCTTAATAGATTTATGATTTCCATTAAAATTTGCTTTGAAATCATTTCCTAATTTATTATTCCTTGGATCATTGCTAAACTTAGCATTTTGATTCTTGAACTAATTTTTAGAGTTACCACTCCTCTTCCAATTCTTCTTTTTGAAAGTCATTTTAGGGCCTAGAAATTTTTTATTAAATTTCTCTCTAATCAGAGCAAGTGACTTAAGTTTTTGCTCCTACTTTACTATAATTGACTTCCTATTCAGTGGTAACTATTCGGTCCCTAGTCTCATTCATGGCTATGAGAATCTAATCAAGATTTACAAATTATTCAGTGGCAAACTGATTTGATTTAACTAAAGGGTTAACATTATTAGGATTTGATATAACCTCACCAAAAACCTTTGATGCATAATTCTTATTTATGATAATACAAAAATAAGAATATGTTAGTGAACTCATTAAGTCCAAGAGTTTGAGCCTCAACTCTGATACCACAATGTAATAACCTCTTAGGGTTAACTAAAATTAGGTTAATTTTTTAAATTAATAACAAAATTAACTCTACACTAATGATATTTAATTAAATGCATCATTTAAGGTAAAATATGCTAATAACCAATAGGTTAAGTGTTTGATTCATTTAACTAATGATCACTAATAACATATGATAATTTACTTTCATAAATTCAAAAATATAAATTAAAAAATTATCCAAGTTAATAATTAAATTATTAATGATTAAATAATATAAGTACAAATATATACAACCAACTATTATTTTTATACAATTAACATCAAATAGTATAAATATACAATATTACATATCTGAATATTAAATTACAATTATATAATGTTCTACAGAACATATGAGTCTCTAGAAACTCATTAATATCTAAAAATAATCATGAGTAAAGCCTCTATTGATTGATTGTTAGAAGGGGAGGGAAAGTATCATCTAAGTGATTTTTCACACCAACTATGGACCATTGATCCCATTCACAATCTCCCGACAAAGGAATGACCCTCCCTTCATGGATGGGTAGATAATGATAGTATAGAAATTGAGAAATCATCTAGAAACATGTGTGCTATAAGATAACTACCACATGAAACATATCATAAAGAAATACATTCTAAAATTATATCATTTAATACATGCAAACTAAATCAAACAGGTAAAATAACAATGTTCAAACCATAAACATTACTTTGAGTAAAGTTTTAATATAGTTTTTCTAGATCTCAAGATCAATCAGTTTCACACACATAACTCATTTGACTAACTTCATTCTACCTATTAGTGGAACTAAGTAAATAAGTCCATCTCCCTACTTGTTTAGCATAATTAATACTAGATTTATTCATATTTAAACTATATATTTAAATCAACATATTTAAACTATATATTTAAATCAACATATTTAATAGACTTTTATTAAAAATGCCACAATATAGAATAACACAAGTAAATCACTATTTACCAAACACTTCATCTCATGCTTCTAACTAATATAATCCAGTTAATTCTCTTTAAGTAAAACATTATAGAAAAATATAGTTGATTTAATTATTAGTAATATTTATTTATTTTACCATTAGAACTTGTGATCTTTTGCATGCAAACCATATTTTCATCTAGGTTCATATTTTACATAAAATGTAAATCAACACATACAAAATTTTCTGTTTCCATAATGGTCATTTAAACCCTTAGAATTCCTTTATAAAAATCCCAACAATAAATACTATTAAGTAATCATATTAAAACTACCATCATACTTGTAATTATGTAAATCACTTCAAAAATTGAAGCTTAATACCAAGTAAGACTTATATTATAGCCAAATTAACATATATCAGTATATGTTTATAATCAAACTCAAACAAAATATACGTTCTAGGTATTACTCAATTACCAATAGAAGAATACACAACCTAGTAAAATGTCATGTAGTGTTTAGCCTTATAACTAATTATACACACACACACACACACACACACACACACACACACACACACACACACACACACACACACACACACACACACACACACACAGACACACACACACACACACACACAAGTAGATTGTACAATTTTGAGTTCAATCATCAATTTAAGTGATTCCTTCAAAAATTCAAAATAATTAATGTACAAATATTTATAACCATGTAATCATAATAAGATTCCCATTCAAACAACTGGTTGAAAATAATCATTTAAAATTTAAATCCTCAATCATATTTAATTCCCATCACAAATACAAAATCAAAATTTGTCATTATCACCAAATAATAGTTATAGGCTCGACAATTATATATATTAGTCAATTCTCTAACTATAATAATCACTCATAATTTTATTCATTCAAAAGCACATTCATTCTCACTAAATGTAGTCATTAATACATTTAAAAATATTAAAATCATATGCCTCAATCTATTTCACATTCTAAGCTTATTTTCAAAACACCCATACTTTAATAGTCTAAACGTTCATAGTAATAAAGGACACCAAGTCACAAATCAAGTTTGAATTTTCCAAATAGCCAATATTGAAATAATAAAGTTGAATATCAAATGAAATAGAGAAACAAACACATTATATTTACTCCTACCAAGTTTTCATATTTTTCATTGAAACAACTTAAATCAAAACCCTAGTTCTATATATGCATTATACTAGTCCAAATCAAATATACACCATCAAATTTGTATTCTTGACTATTAGATTTACACAACTGCTATAAAATAACAAAGTTAGGGTTCATTTATACACAACCCTATGGATGGGTCGAGCCCATCTCTAGGGTCATTAAAAATGACCCTAATTATTTGATTTGAATACAATAAAATCTCAAAAATCATTTCAACAATATACAATTTCTAATAACATAAGTTCCTCTTAACTTGAACCTTTAAATTCAAACCTGAATTAAACACAACCAATATAATTTTATACATAGTTTTATTCAAATCGACCCTTTAATAATCCAAAAAAAACTATGAAGGGTTTAAACCACAAAACAAAATCAATCAATTCTATAACTAGTTATGATTAACTTCATTTTAAAAAAAACAAAAAATAATAAGATGCTAACCCTAGTTAACCACAACTCATGAATATAACCAATTCTCAATCATTTATATGTAATATGGGTTTTATATGTAGATGGCCTTGAGGATGGGTCATACCCATCCTCAAGGCCATCTACATATAAAACCCATCTTACTTATAAATGATTAAGAATTGGTCATACCCATCCTCAAGGCCATCTAAATTACTACTATGTATTTATTTTTACAAAAAAATTATATACAGAAGACCCATTAGCTCAATTCAAAAATAAATAACATATCCATCATACCAATTCATATTCAAAAATGGTAACCATAATGTAATTTTTAAGCAAACCCTACCTCAAATGCAAAACTAGGTAGAGTAAAACCCAATAAATCTTCTCTACCTAGCTCTCCTCGACCTATCCTCTACTCAATTCTTATTTCCATCATCTCATGATCCATAACCCTTGGCATTAATTTATGCCTCTCATTTCTAATTTTGCATGCCAAAATTCTGGCATGATCACCTGCCCAAAATCTTCAACAATCAAGTTAACTAGTCGAAGAAGCCGTCATAACCAAACCATGCAAAACAAAAGTTTACATTTTCTCCCCAAATGATGGATTCAAATAATCTATAATTGAGTAATTATAACCTTATATTCTTTGAATATGCCAAGTTTAATAATCACCTTCACATTATAGTTTATATGATAGTCTTTGACTAAAACCAAAATGCCAATAAAATAATCATGAAAATCAATATCTCCATCATAGACTATATTAGTCCATCAACCCTTTTTAATATGACATATGCCTTTGGCTAACACAAAAATACTTTTATTTAATTCCAAAACCTTCTTTAGCTCAAACTTAGGCTAAGTAAAACCATCGAATAATAAGACAATCAAGCCTTTTCCATTATAACTATGACTTCAACTTAAATTAAACATGTCCTAAGGTTAGTCCCCAAACCTTATAATATGAAATATATTTTATAAATACCATATTATTTACTTTGCATAATATATTGACATGGTACTCAACCTAACACTTACCAGTCATAAGTAAAATTATTGACAAGACAATGGAATAAGACTTCACATTATAATAAGATCATATAAGGACATCAGAGCACAAGTTACGATGATTATATACATGGAGTGAAACCAAGACAAACATTAAATTATGCAAGTATATTCCAAATACCTAAAGCAATTTGAGATCACAATAATCAACACTACCAAATAAAGAAAACACATTAGTAATTTTAATGCATGTTGCGAGCAATAATATTTAACAACTAGCATAAAACAAATAAATTTTTATTCTATGTGGTGTGAATAGGGTTCCCATCTCATTCTCTAATCCCCCATTCATTTACATTTTCTCCATCCTATCCAATGATACCCTCCCTTGGTCATAGTTAGGAGGGTGGACTCCATCCTGCATCCACCTTAGTATAATGAACAATAGTTAGACCATAGCATGAAACACTCATAATAAATTGTTGTAATAGAATAAATTACATAATAATTATCAAAATATATCATAAAAAAATACAACCAACTAACATCAAGTTAACTATCATGATCACAAGTAATAAATCACTGTCTATAATCAACATATTATTAATCTAGTCACTTAACAAATTAAGTTTACCAATCACTAACCACATAATCTAGTAATAATCAGATTAATAAGCCTAGAGGAAAATTGGGATGTAATAAGAAGTACATCACAGTAAAATCTATTTCCATCACCTCATCCACCCACTATTTATTATGTGATGATTCTTCATTTACCTGAGTATCATGGTGTGGAGAATGCAATAGAAGATATTCACAAGTGTTTATCTAGCGAGCACATGACATTACATTTACATCTACTAAATAAAAGGCAACTCAATTTTCCACCATGTTTGTAGATCGTGAGCACAAGTGGTACCATAAGTCTAATCCATAACAAGCTATGGTGAATTATGAACAATTAAAGGTAACATTTCTCTAGGAATTTTATATCTCAAAGTTTGAAAAATAGAGGATTGTTACCCTAAAGGACATCAAGTAAGCACCAACTAAGAGCATGCATGAGTATGATGTGCATTTTAAGATTCTTCTCTCTAAACTATCTTTTGAGATAAATGCCACTCGACATGCCCAATGGTTCATAGAGTCCTGTTGCTTCCCTTCCAATGCATCTTATCATATAAGACCTTCATAGACTTGCATGAGGCCTTAAAATCTACCCTTCACATTGAAGTCATTAGAAGCATAGACAAAAGGATTAGTCCCTTCATAAAAGCTCAGATTACTGCTATGACATCTCAAATAGGAAAGCTCATTGTACATAGTACTCATGATACTTGTAGTGGTTTTTGATGTGTTAAATGTGAATATGCAGGCCACGATAAGAACAATTTCCCCAGAAAGAGTATTCATGTTGTGGTGAAGCAATCTTATGAGATTTTATAGGAAGATCATGATGTGAGGGATTGCCCCTACTTCAACATACTACACAATCAAAGATATCTACACATTTTAAAATATGTGATGCATATAATCATAATACCAATGATTACCACCTTATTAGTGAAATTTATGAGGCACACACATGTGGTAATCATTAGAATTCTATTTCCAATAAATAAGACAATGGTGGAGGATGATCATACATAGGTTGTATTCATGGTCATAGAAGTGGTCATTTTATACCTAGAACCTATTACAAGTGTGGTTCTCCATACCACTACCAACATGATTGATAACTATATACCACATGTTTTTTTTATGAATGAGCATCATTTATAGGAATGCACATCCCTGTATACTACCATAAAAAGGATTGAAATGAAAAGGGCGTCAGAATGATACTGATTTAAAAGACTCAATATAGACCATGCCCTACTACTCTGATTGGTCTCAAGATCAACATTACTACATGAAGTGGTGATTAGTCCCAGTTCATGTCAAACTATCACATTAATAAAGTTAAAAGGGAGGAGACTCATATAACTTGTTATCTAGATGCTCAACAACATAAGGAAGTGTTACATGACACAATGACTTTGGTGAGGAATATTTAAGGATAAATCCAATCCCTCAAGGATAGAGATGATGTTACATACATTTACATGTAAAAAGTTACATATCTTTATAACTCAGCATGTGATGAGTTCCATGAGTTATGCAAGTGACTCCTTGATGAAGACATTATGCCCATTTTGTGAAATTGGATAAGTCATCATACACCTAGGCTTATAGAGGATTGATGGTTAAGCCATGCTTGATTACAAGAGACTCATATCCAACCTAGTATGGATGGGGATAAATAGATGTTGGTAATGATGCTATTTATGGATAGCTCATTCAAGATATCCTAATTAATACTTACATCAATGCAAATGTAATCATTAAAGATGCTTGGAGGAAGATGGCAAGCCCTAATTTTTAGCATTATCCTCATGTGTTATTTATGGCCAATAAGACTCATGCCCTACCTATTAGAGTCCTTAAGGATTCCACTATGGATATTTTAGGTGTCACTTTCAAAAGCAACTTTGAAGTGATTGAGTTGGCTGAAGCTGATGACTTTCTAACTATCTTGGTTCACCTTTGGTGTTATGCAAATAATGTTGACTTAAGCTTCAATAAGTGATAAAATAGCTTTGAGAATGATGATCAACACTTCATAATCTTGTTAGACCATGCTCAAGGACCTTCTTATGTTGAGCCAATTAATGTTTATGAGGACATTAATCATATCTACAATGCCACAACTTAGGGTACTGAATGCCTTGATGCTTGTCTAGATGGCATATTGCCTTGGGTGGATGCACAATCAATCTCTAACACTACTAGTAATGCTTGCAACTATTGGGATCATGATGAGTATGATATTACTAGAAGGATTTGTGGTGATATTGATAGTAGAGAGGATGTACCATAGAATCACCATAAATGTCATAAATTTGTTCTCTTTCTTCATGGATGTATTATGGCTATGTCACCCATGTGGTTAGATGAAGCTCCTAAATTTCATGGTCAGATGAAAGTCTGATAATTTGTGCAATGGTTGGAATCTTTATATGTATTTTAAGATGAAAAGATACACTAGATTATCCATATTTTTGATGGAATAATTGATCGGTGGTAGAGAACTCACTATCATAACTTGATTACTTGGGATCGAGTTTACTCTACTCTGCACCATATTTTTTTATCATGATAACCTTAAGTGATGATGGCATTAGTGATCTATAAGCTCATCTTAAAGACTGAGAAAACATGTGGAAGGTAGATGAGACACTTTTTCTTGAGTATCTATGGTTTCATGCATTCTATGGTACTCTACACACCTAGGCTAGAGTATGGTATGTGCATGAAGAGTGGAACATGGAGATAGATTATTGGCATTTATTTAAAAGTAATGTGATTACAGTGATATTTTACTCATATCCTTGAATGGATGTATGCCTTACCTTGTAAGCCATGCATCAAGCTATTATAGGTGATCTAATACTAGTTAAAGACTACATCAAACATATACATGATGCACATGCAAAGAGCTTAAACATTTTCTAAGAAATTGATATGGAAGCATCATCTACAACACTTAAACCTAAATTGGACCATGCATTAAGAGAATAGATTTAGAAAGGAAAATAAAAGGTTATGTACCAGGTTGATGAAGGTGTCAGTTCTAATCCACCCAATCCGTCTATTTATCACTTGGATTTCCATATTGAGTATGGTGAATTTAATGTCTAAGACACCATTTATAATGACCAACATCTATATTTAGATCCAATTCAAATTATCCAACATAATATTGGCACAAAATATGTGCCCAAGATAGCTATTATGGGGAGCTATTGGTCTGATACTGAGATCTTCAAGGGTTTCTAACTATTAAAGGAGTATCAAGATATTTTCCATGGAATTACACTGAGATGAAAGGATTTGAATCTTTAGTACATAAAATTCACATTAATTTTGTAGAGGGTGTTTGATCTATCAAAAAGAGGCCTTATCGTATGAATCCCAATTTGTGTACTTGGGTTAAGAAGGATATTGATAGCATGCTACACATTGGAGTTATCACTCCTATGGATGAGTCTAAATGGGTGAGCCCCATGGTCATTAGTATCAAGAAGGATGGTCATATTCATGTTAGTGTGGATTATCAGGTACTCAAAATTACTTGTGTAACCAAACCCTTTTTCATGCCCTTCACTGAGATCTTAGGATTTGTTAGGTGTAAGATTTATACTTTCATTGATGTCTTCTCTAGATATCATCAATTGCAGATCATAAAAGAAGATAAATTGAAGACCACCTTTGCAACTGAGTAGGGTTCATTCACTTAAAACATTATGTCCTTTGGGTTGAAGAATGATCTTGTTATATTTTCATGGATTACGATCGAGGCTTTTAAATATTTTATTCATAAATTCCTTCAAGTCTACCTAGATGATTGGATTTTTTGTGATTTAGTGTGGGACCATTGTGCTAATATTTGCCTTATGCTTGAGCATTATTGAAACCTTTAGATTTCCTTGAATTTGAAGAAATGCATTTTCACTACCCCATTTGGTATTTTTATAGCTCATGTTATTTATTGTGATGGAATCTTAGTGTATCTAGCTAAGAATATACTTATTCTTTACCTTCTAGCACCAACCATCCAATGAGAGGTTTGCACCTTCCTAGGACACATGGTGTGTATACACATAATATTTTCAAACTTTATCAATTACTAATGCTTTCTCTCTTGCAAGAACCCATTAACTCTTAATCTCTCTAAGTGCATTCCTTAAACAGGTGCATTGAGAAAGGGGTGGGTAGACCATTGGTGCTTCATAGGATTATTGTCTCTATACTACCACTTTTTATCAATCAACCATCTCCTAAAAAACTCCCCTAAGATTTACCTCCTCTTTTTCACGCTCTAATCATTTTTTGCCTTCATTATCCCTTCCCTAAGCCTAAATTCCTTTTTGACGGTTTACGTTACACTTTTGTCCCCATAGACCTTGTACTCTAATTGATAAAACTCATTTAGGGTTTAGGTAAGCCCTTGGATAACCTACACCAAGACCTAATTTATTTTTATCAACAACAATACAGAGATGATTAGGCTGACCTTATCAGCTAAAATTTTGAAAAGGTTTAAGGTTAGATTTAGCTATATACACACATTCATTTATATATTTCTTAGAGACAATAAGAGTTAAATATTCATTTGTGCTTCTTTACAATATGCTCTTCTACCATTCTACTTGGGGAGTTATAGCTTAGGGTTTCTACTTAGAGAAGAATCTTGTCTTTTGGAAAAGTCTTGAATGGTTTGGCCTTTATTAGTGATCCTTACAAATCACAACAACCTCTTGTGAAGCACCTTTAGCCATGGAAGAGATTGAGTCTCCACGAATTCATCTTCAAGGTAGGTATCTCTAACTTTAATCCTCTATTTTAGTAGATAAAAGTGGCATAAGTAATGGAATTTGAATATATTGCACTCTCCATGCATTAGGGTTTTACCTATACGTAGCTTAACTAAAATTCTCTTATGCATGTTTACTTTTATGTTTACTAAACCCCATTTGTGTCATAATATTTGGTGACCACTAGATTAAGATTTTAATTTATTTGTAATCATACTTTTGTGAATATGAAAACATAGGACCTCGATAGGGTTATTGCATAGTTTTACTTGATTGGAGATTTTAGAACCCTCCCTAGTTATTTTATTATGGTAAGAGATCCCTTAGCTAGATCTAATAGATCCATCTTGTTCATGACCCCAAATATCTAGTATATCAAAAATAAAAAGTGTAAGTAGGATTTATCTTCTCCAAGCTAGGATTGATTTATAGATTAGTTGCATTTCCCTTTGTATACATTCTGGTGAACTTGATGTGAATCAAACTGTTTTAGGTTTTCTTTCATGCCATCATTTTATCATCATATTATATTTTTTATTACTATATCAAACCAGTCAGTATAGTTCTAACTTTTTATGCATAGGTTTAACACATAGTCACTCTAAAATGATTATGTTTTGTTTGTGTAGGTCTTCACTAAATACATGTTACTAGATCAAATAATTTGACACAATATTCCTCTTCAGCTCTAGATTCACATACATAGTCAAACTAGTCAACTTTGTCTACTATTTTCTTCTATCAACATACAAGTCTAAAAATATAGTTGAACCAGTCGACTTTATTCACCAATTCTTATTTATTATATAGGTTTTTACAAAATTGGTCGAGTTAGTGGACCCAATAAGTATACTTTAGAAATAACATTTGAACATCACAACATAAAAATTTATAGTCTAAAACATCTTAAATCTTATCAATGTTCATATATTTCTCTTTCTATCATTTTATTTCTTCTTTCATTACTATTCTTCACAAGTTTGTAGTCTATAAAACTACAACTCTACAACAAACTAGATCAACCTATTTGACATAGTTCTATAGTATGTCTTCCATCTAGAAGACATAGTTGACTTGTTTAACTATGTTCTTATAGATCTTGATTCTATAGAAAATCAATGACCTAATTGACTATGTTTAATACTATTTTTATATAGTGTTGCTTGAACCAACTCTATAATATTCTCAAGAAATTAGCCTCTATTTGCTAGTAATTAATTCACCTTTCCTTTTTAGTTGTTTGCATGCTTATAATAACTCACATAGATTAAATATGTGATATTTCAAATTACCATTTTAGTCACACTATTTTTATTTTTTTCACACACTAACAAATCACTTTTCATTCAAAAATCATTAAACATGTCTTCCAAAGACCTACCTACTTAAATGTCATCACCAAGGGGGGAAGTTGATTTGGTTTTTTGGACAAGTATAAATACATGGTTGATGGTATATATTTGCAAAGAACCTGACAACCTTATCACTATAATATTGTGAAGTGAGGGGGTAGGCCTCAATAACAAGCTAGTACCATCACCAATACAGATCCTTTTCATCCTAAATGTTCTAAAACCATCCTTAGATTGCTTTCTAGTTCCTTATTTTAGCTAACTTACCAATCACATTAAAATTAAACTTTATTATAAATTAATAACACTTATGATGACCAATTAGTTAGCATTTAATTTCTAGTTGTTTCTTTCTCTTTGATCATTATATGTTATATTACAAAACTTACATTGGCCAACATTAGTGCAAGTTTGTGTTGTGTGTTCTAATTGGATCAACCGCATTGATCCAATTATGTGTGTGCTTAATTTCAGTTTGATTTAAATTATCTTGTAAAAGTTTTCTATTTTAAAACACGGTCATTCTAATCAACACAATATCTTATAGACTAAATTAACCTTCTTGCCTACAATACATAGTTGACCTGTCTAACTATGTATCCTTATCTTCCTATTCAGTTTCATGTTTAATAGTACATAGTTGACCGACATGACTATGTATCCTTATCCATATGTTATGTGAATTTTATTTATATAAATCTAT
Organism: Torreya grandis; assembly: GCA_037957365.1. Lineage (NCBI taxonomy): Eukaryota > Viridiplantae > Streptophyta > Pinopsida > Cupressales > Taxaceae > Torreya > Torreya grandis. The sequence continues at coordinate 1,075,518 of JARHVA010003162.1, read as the reverse complement.
CAACCCAGTCAAGTCTATACCTTTTGGCTGACATTGTTCTTTTTCTGGTTGACTCTATCCCTATTTTTCACTCTTGTTTCCCAATCTCATATTTTTTCATCAAGATTCATGAAATACCCTATCATAATCTTCTTGGATAAGTTGAATCCATTTAGACATTATATGGGTTACTATTTTCCTCCTTTCTTTCCTTCCCAAGAGGATCCTCACTCTTGGAGTCCTTCTTTTCCTCCCTCATCTTTAGAGTGCAACATAGTTCGAATCACTCCACAAGACATGAGATTGGTGGATCAAATATTTTTCATAGCTATCAAGATGATTTCCATATTCAAACATCTCACCATAATGTGGGGGAATTTGACACAAGTCTATCCAATAAACTCACAGGGAATCCACCACCTAATAACCCTCCCACTAATACCAATTTGGGGAGTCCTCCTATAAAAAACAATCCACCAATTGATACAAATCAAATTCTTGCACAAATAATGAAACAAATAAGCATAATTCAAACATCTAACACCTCCCTAATGATGTAACTACAACATCATTTGATCAACATGGGTAATCAACCTCTCATTCTTCTCTATCATAACAATCAAAATTTTATTCCTCCACCTCTTAGAGATGTCACAATAAATGTCATCCCCCAACCTATCATGCATAATAAGATGCTTCAACATATCCAAAATAATCATTTATCCCCTTTCATTATTTCTATTGATATTGGTAAGATATCTCCAACTATTAAATATAGTGGGACTAAATATATTGCATATTTTCTTAAGGAATTCAACAATATTTATAAGGAGTGGATCCAAAATAATACTTTCATCAAAACTAAACGTTTAGTTAAAACTTTCACTAGTGATGTATTGGAATGGTATAATCAAATTCCCCAACATTCCATATGGCAACTAGAATATTTAATCAATCCTTTAGTTAAAGAGTTTCAACACAATGATCTTCCCAAAAATTTCCTTATTTATTTCATCAATGCTAAACAATCTCCCACCTAATCAACTCATGATTTTATCAAATGATGGAAATATTTGGCTCACAGATTCAATCATAACATGACTAATGATAATTTATTTAAACTCTTTATAATAACATTAACTCCTTCACTTTAATATAAGGTTCATATTTTTGTTCTTCAAACTCTAAATGAAACTCTTGACCAAGCTAAGTGTCAAGATTTATTAATGAAACAATTTTAACCTAATACTAAAATTATTAAAGGATATTTTCAACATTCAACTAATGAAATAACCAACAATCCTCCTCAACCCAAACCAAAAGTTTCCAAAGTTGACAATCCCTAACCTTATTATATGCCATTAATGGTACAATAAATGAAATAATTTTTAGCACCCTATAAACCATTTACTTATCCCAATAATCCTCTGAAATGTTAAATAATATCCCACAAAATCAACTCATTATTTTATCAAACAATGGAAATATTTGGCTCACAAGGCCGATTATATCATGAATGATGATAATTTTTTAAAACTCTTTATAATAGCATTAACTCTTTCATTTCAATATAAGGTTCAGATTTTTGCTCCTCAAATGCTAAATGGAGATCTTGACCAAGCTAAGCATCAAGACTTATTAATGCAATAGTTTTAAAGGATATTTTCAACATTCAACTAATGCAATAATCAACAAACTTCCTCAACCCAAACTAGGAGTTACCAAAGCTAATAATCCCCAACCTTCTTATATGCCATTAATGGTACAACAAATGAAACAATTTTTAACACCATATAAACCATTTAATTATCCCAATAATCCTCCTCAATAGTATGACCCTAATCAATTTTGTTGGTTCCACGCCAACATTAGTGATTCCCATGAGACATGTAGAGTGCTTAATTTTTTTTTCTTCTATATTCTTGGTGATTCCATCAATCACAAAGCCATGATTATACTCCATTATTAAGATTACATTAACGCTTCTCAAAAATGACAAGCTCCCAAGGTTTCTTCTTCTAACAACCAAAAATATTTTTCCATGTTTAATACTCAACAAGCCAACAAAGATGTTTGTGCAATTGATGCTGACTATGATCAATATTACACCAATTCCTAATATTTTAATGTAGTTAAGGTTAATTATCAACATAAACTAGCTCAAAACTATCTTGTCACCAAACCTAAGAAACCATCTTTGGAAGATAAACTTCTCAAAGATACTACCACTACTCATTTAGCTTCAGAAACCAATAAGGAACCATTTCCTCCTTTCAAACCCCTAACGACTTATTTTCCTCCTAAAATTATTTTACCTTTTAATCCTCATATAGGCTCTTATTCCAAAACCCATTGAAACTTCTTAGAATAACTCAACTCCATGTCTTGTAAAATTCCTCTTATGGATCTAGTTTGTACCTCTCCTTATCATCATAAGTTCCTCATACAACAACTTTAATAAATTTAAGATCCATATTCTTTAGAAGAGGAACCATAATCTCATGAGCCTCAACTAATTGAAGTGCATACCATTGAATCCATCTATCCTTCTTTGAAACCATCCATAGAGTTCCTTGAAGAAGACATTATCAATTTTGAGATCCTCTTTTGAGCTAATGATCCACCCCTCTTCATTAAAATAGCCATCAATACCACCCTCATTAATGAAGTACTACTAGACAAAGGGTCTAGTATTAATGTGACATCTCTATGGTTCATCCAAAAACTTGGTTATAACAAAAATATATCAAAAAAACTCATTTAACATGTCATGGATTTGATAAAACTAATTAAAATCCACTTGGTTGTATTTGGCTCCCTCTTATGATTGGACCTAAGTCTATACAAACCAAGTTTATGGTACTTAATTTACCGTTATCTTACAACATACTCTTAGGATGCCCATGGACTCATAGAATGAGGGCTATCACCTCTTCTAAAAACCAATGTATCAAATTCCTTCAAAATGAAAAAAAGGTATAAACATGAGGTCGATCCTAACCCATAGAGTATTCAGCTTCCAAATCCCAAATCTCAATACTGAATTTCCACCATTTTGAAGATTAATAGTTCTCCTTTACCCAAATTCATCAACATGAATATGAATTTAAATGTCACTCTTGCTGATTCTAATGATGATGACCCCAATGACTCGTAAAATGCCTATAACACTACCAAGCTACCTTTTTACATCTCATAATAGATACCTCCCTCTTTATGGCCTTATGATCACACCTCTCATTGATGAAATCACTAATTTCCTACCTCCATGTAATGTTAAAGAAACCTATTACACATAAGATGACTTCATGTGCAATGATTATGGAGTGGATAAATTATTCCAACATACTTTGATCATGTCTCCACATAAATTAAGTAATTTAGGCATCTCCCCTTCTAAAGTTCCTCTTGAATCATAAGCATGTATAATTTTTCCAACTTATGATGACAACTATATCATGGCCCAAGCTCAATCATTAGACATGTATGTCCAACATTATCAAAAAACTCTAGCTAAAATACATACTTTCAATCACAATGTTCTTACCATTTCTATAGATTTTGAGTTAGCACCTGAAGCTCATGTACCTCCTGTTAATTCTCCACTCCTCAATACCACTTGGGTGGTAGAAAAAATATTACCCTCCAAACCTCTAAAACTTCTAGCCTCTATCATACCTCCTAATGAACCAGTCATTCTTTCCAATCCTCTCTCTATCAACAACAATAATAATAAACTAATCAAATTAGATCAACCTTCTTTTCCTATTCCACCTACTCCTGAGATTATGCTCAATGACAATATCACAAATTTATTCCAAATACATTATAAATATAAATGCCATGGTAATAAAATTATTTATCTTGAAGTAGATGTGGAGTATTAGGTCCCTCTTCCCACTTTGCCTAGTGATGAAGCCATTCTTGAATTGCCGCATGCTTGAGAACCTCAAATCCCTTAGAAACATCATAAAATTGAAAATTTAAAGTAAAAATCCCCTTATTTCAACAACTTCATTGATAGCATTGATCCTAAAACAAATCCCATTTCCTCTCTACCTAATGCACCATATCATTTCCAAGATGGAAATGCTATGTTTATCGAGGAAACTACATGAATTGAATATGTTACCCCCATCATGCCCTTGACCAATCATAGTCTATAGAGAATTTACACTAATTAAACATGATAAATTTATTCTATTATTTATATCATGAGGCTTTCACTTGGTCCTATGAGGACATGCTTGGCATTGATCCTAGCATCATGGTGCACAATATCATCATCTGTATCGATGCCAAACCTATGTAACAAAAATAATGTAAATTTCCACCCAAATTTTCCAATTTATGTAATAAATAAATCATTAAAATTTTTTATTCTAAATTTATCAAGCCTATGGACTATTCATAATGAGTCTCAAACATTATCCATATTCAAAAAAATGTCACCATGGTCATTCACATTTGCATCAATTTTCATAACCTCAATCTTTATTGTCACAAGGACAAGTTCCCTTTACTTTCCATAGATTCCATCATCAATTACATTATTGGATATGAAATGTTGCTCCTTATGGATGGTTTTTTGGGTTATAATCAAATTCATATTGCCCCCAAAGATCAATATAATATGACTTTCACCATGAAATGGGGCACTTATTATTACGTTAAAATCCCTTCGACCTTAAAAATGTTAGAGCTATCTATCAGTGGGTTATGACCCACATTTTCAATGACCTTATCCATAAGATTATGTAACCCTATGTGGATGACATCATTGCCAAGTCTAAAAGCCACAAAACCCATCTTTTAGATCTTATTATCATCTTTGATCATCTCATCAAATATAAAGTTATACTTAATCCCTACAAATGTGTCTTTGGTGTCACATCTAGAAAATTTATAGGGTTCCTAGTCTCTCTTCATAGTATTGATGTCGATCCCACTAATATCAATGTTATTATCAACATGCCTATCCCTCATTTTGTTCTAGATATTCACATTTACCTTATCAAGCTTGGGGCAATAAGATGATTTATCCTTGAAATAGCTTACCACATTTATTCTATTATCTCTCTTCTAAATAAAGGTAATGATCTCAAATGAATGGATCCTTATCAAAAAGAATTTGATAATATGAAATAATCTTTGCTTCATCTGCCTTCTAACAATCACCCTTTAATCTTATATACTTCTTCCACACTTGTATTAGTTGGGGTAATGCTTGCTCAATAAGATGATACTAAAAGATAATATGCCATATATTATATTAGTCAAGGCCTCATTGAGTATGAAAAATATTATATAAAAATAGAACATGATTGCCTCACTATATATTTTGTAGTTGAAAAGCTCCATCATTATATGCTTTATCAAACAAATTATGTTATCATTCATTCTAATCCACTCCATTACTTTTTGTCTAAATCCTTTCTTCCTAGAGACATGATTGGAAAGTGGATGGTCCTCTAATGAAATTTGATCTCTGCATTATTACGTAAAAATCTATTAAAGGATAAATCATTACTGACCAACTCACACCATCTCCCATACCTACTACTGACCACCTTCAAGACAATCTTCCCAATGATAATATCCTTTATATTGAAGGTCTTAATCAAGTTATATCTCTCAAAGATTACTTCCATAATTTCACTATTGATATTAAAACAAGTAATATAGAAGAGTCCTCTATCCTTCTAGATATTACTAAATATAAGGTAGTCATTGAAGAAATACCTAAAATCAATGTTGATTTACATGAAGATAATTGGACCCATCATTTTAATGGTGCTAAATGCCTTCAAGGAGCTGGGGAAGGTTGTATCCTCACTAGTCCGCTTGATAAAATTATCCCTTTAGAATTTTGCTTTACATTTGATGTTACTAATAATATGGAAGAATATGAAGCATTGATCCTAGGCATGAGAGTGGCACTTAATTTAGACATTACATAATTTCATGCTTTGGGTGATTCCCAACACATTTACTACAAGGTTAATGGAGCTTATCAATGTAAAAGTGAAAACATTATTTCTTATCATCAAATAGACACTACCCTTTCCAAATAATTCATTTCTTTTACCATCGAGCCCATCCCTTGAGATCAAAATTCTATCATTGATTCACTTTCTTTTTATGCATCTCTTTTATCTAGACCAAGTTTTTACTAGTTCTACCTTTATTATAAGAAATTCCCCATCTTCCATTCAACCACTAGATTCACTTATCTTCCATGTTGAGGCTATCACCATTTAAAAAAACTTGTGGTACAAAGACATCATTCGATTCCTTGAGCATCAAACCTATCCTCCAAATATGGATTCCCACAAAAAGACTCAAATTTGTAAACAAGATTTCAAATATGTCTTTTGATATAACATCCTTTATTATCATAGCATTTAAGGTACCTTCCTATGCTATTTTATGAAAAAGAGGTTCCTCCTCTCTTTAAACAAGCACATGAGGGCATTTGTGGTGGTCACTATAGAAGATATGCTACAGCATGTAAATGTTTATGCATGGGTTAATTTTAGCCTATTCTTGAAAAAGATGCCATAAAGTTCAATAAAAAGTGCAGTCCTTACCAAATTCATGATGACATAATCCATTTGCCTCCAACTAAGCTCTAACTATAAAGTGTCCCTAGCCATTCTTAATGTGGGGATTAGATCTCATAGGAAAACTACCTAGATCATATGATGGGCATGTATTTATCATCATGATCGAGTATTTTACCAAATAAGTCAAAGACATGCCTATCATTAATGTCACTAGAACCACCATTTATAAATTCATCCTCAATCATATTATCTATCATTTTGACATTCCTCATACTATCATTTTTGATAATGGTGGTAATTTTAAAAATAAAGACATCAAATAGCTCTAAGCTAAATTTGAAGTCAATCATAAATTTTCCATTCCCTACCATCCACAATGCAATGGCCAAGCTAAGGTCACTAAATTTTTTTTAAGAAAATTATCCAAAAGATAATCCATGAAACTTGCATGGATTTGCATCTTCATTTATATCTTGCTCTTTGGTCTTATCATAATAACATACACATTACCACTAGGGAGACACCATTTTTGTTAGTTTATGGTTTTGAATCAGTCCTCCCTTTAGAATTTGAGCTTCCCTCTCTTCATATCTCTCTTCATGGTATCATACCTGATGAAGAATTACATGAATCTCACGTTCATGCAATTGATATTCTTGAAAACACCATCTTTCCACTCTACAACACAACCTCCAGGCTCACATCACCAAATAACACAAGAAAAGGGTTAAAGTTTGAAATTTTAATGTCAGTGATCTTGTCCTTAAATTAGATTACACACATGATAAAGAAGGTAAATATGCCCAAAAATGGTGGGGCCCTTAGTAAAATACATACTTGGTCCTATCACCTATCAACTTCAAACTAATTAAGTCCATGTTTTCAAAGAGCCCACCAATGCACAATTTTTAAAGAATTATTTTAGTTATATCTTTCCCTTATTTTAATTCTTTCTATATGCTATCTTTCTAACACTTTTTATAGGATATCTACATGGGTCTCACCCTCTATAGCAGTTTCTCTTTCTATAAACCTTAGTTCCTTATTTTGGTCCTTTGGTTTCTCTTTTCTCATGAGTTGAATTGTAAAACTGTGTATATGACCTGGTCTTCCTCATGATTTATTTTTGTTATCATTGTTTCCTTACTTTTCAATAATTTTTGTACCCCTTGGGTTTCTCTTTTATGAGTTGTAGTGTAAGACCATGGATAAGACCTATCCCTCCTCACAAATACCATTTTCCTCATGATTTATGCACCCTCTTGGTTTTCTCTTTTATGATTTTTAGTGTAAGACCATGGATATGAACAAGCCTTCCTCATAAAATAACCATCTTTAATTCAATATTCCTTTTCTAGAATGTGTTTGCAATGGTTACAAGTTTATGATCCCTTGTTCTTAGCTTTAAGTTTTGCTTTATTTTGTAGATAAAATTTTCACAATAATAAAGTATTATCATGTTTTCGTACACTTCCCCCATTCTTATGATAAAGAATCACACTTCACTATCATTGTATCCCTTTTTCACCCTTTGTCACATTTTTTGTGATTTGAAGTCATTCAAATTATGTCATATTTCATTCTTCTTGATTTCCTTTCCTTTCATTCCACTTTGGATAAACCAAGGTTGAAGTCAATATAACACTTTTATTTCACTTGAATTAACAAGACTCTTATACACCATGCTCTTTAAGTTCTCTTTCTTAGCAGCCAAGTCTAAAGTTTTTAAATGCTAGTCATCTTTAACACCCATGTTTGGTTATAAAAAATCTATATGGAGGAGGAATCTTAAAAGCCTTCAAAAAATTTAAAAGCCAAATCATTTGAAACAAAAGTCAATGATATAAAAGGTAACATACAAAGTCAAAAGTCAAAATCACACTAAATATGTGATTAATAACACATCTAGTATCTCTAATCAAATCTCAAACTATACAATTGGACTTACAATAGAGCTAATATCCATTGGGGTATGATAGGCTAGTAGACTAGAATATGAGACTTTAAAAAACTCTTTGGTGCTACCTACTTTCTCATGTAAGTACCCAATCTTCATAAAAGACCAATAACTCTGGAAGGGGTCTTGAGGAATGGGGAACACATTATGGGAAGGTGGGTCCATTTTAATTTTCATGTATATAGACTTCATGGGATGATCTTCATACTTAATTTATTCACCTAAGATTTGTGTGGCTAGAGGTTCTTTAGAGTCCTTAATGTCAAAAGTCTTATTTTGACAAACCTAATTTAAGTGTCTTGACTTTGATAAAGAGTTTATCTACCTTGATTTTTCCTTCACTTTTCCCTCCACCCATTTCATTCCCCCCTTAACAAGTGAGTGTGATTCTAAATCTATTTTACCAATTATATACTTCCCTCTTCTTCACATCTTCAAAACATGTTAGCACTACTTTGTTTCAGTTTTAGCTATCTTTAGAACAAAATAATATGCTTTAGCAACTATGGATTACTTTCTTTACACCATGGATTTACATTTATAGACTTGCTTTGATATGTTTTACTATTTTCCATTTTTGTACTATTTTTTTAAGACACCTAAGTCTATTTCTAATTTTATGTTATTTTTCCATTATTGAGTAAGGTTAGCTTGTCACTTCTCACTCACCAATGTTGTTTTCCCTTTCATACACTTTTTCGATTGATGATTGAGTAAGGAGTGTTACTGATCACTCATCAATGTTGTTTTACCATTTGCTTGTCCATCTTTGTTTAAGTAAGGATTGATAATTATTTCATATTGATGTTTGATTACCAGTTTTGACATGTATCCTTGGTTTGATTTGGTGAGTTTCCCTTTCTTACTTAAGATTTAATTGTTTGAGTTTTTTGGTCTTTAGTAACTTTATCTTTTTGATTACCTAATTTACTCTAAATTTTGACTTGGTCATTTGGTCCTAACTTATCATTTGTCACCCTAGCTTGCCAAATTTCCAAGTACATGTCATCTAAAACACATCAGTTATCTTGGCTTTCCTATATTTATTTGGGTTTTCTCTTTAGTTTTCTATCCTTGTGTTTGTCGAAAGTAGTCTTTGTGACCTCCATGATCAAAACCACAAGCACAAAAGACAACCATCCAATGATAAAGGTAATTCAAGGCATGCATACATTACTTTTATTTTTCAATTATATTTTTTAGTTACTTTATGCTTTAAAATACTTCATTTTTTTAGCTTCAGCATTATGTGTTACTATGTTCTTTTATTGAAGCACCATCCCTTTTTACACCTGAGTGACACATGATGAGCTTCGAGTGAGGCATATGTATACATATCATATTTTCAAACTTTATAAATTAATGATAATTTATCTTTTGTAGTAACCTATTGAGTCTCAATCTCTTTGAGTGTATGCCCTAAGGGGTGAAATTGGAAAGGGGTGGATAGACCTTGGTACTTCACTAGATTTTTTCCCCTATACTACCAATTTCTATCAATCTAACCATATCCTAAAAAAACTCCCCTAAGCTTTGCATCCTCTTTTTCATCATCCTACAACTATTTTCTACTTTCATTATCCCTTCTCTAAGCCTAAAATCCTTTTAACAATTTACATTACATTGTCAGCCCCATCGACCTTGTACTCTAATTGATAAAACTCATTTAAGGTCTAGGTTGGCCCTTGCCTGACCTAAACCAATTCTTAATTTATTTTTATCAATAATAATACAAAGTTGATTGGGACGAGCCTATTAGCTAAAATTTTGGAAAGGTTTAGGGTAAGATTCAATAATTTATACACATTCATTTCACCATTTCTTAGAGACAATAAGAGTTAATTATTCATTTATGCCTCTTTACAATCTACTCTTCCACCATTCTACTTGAGGAGTTATAGCTTAGGGTTTATAATTGGAGAATACTCTTATCTTATGTAAAAGTCTTAAATTATTTGGCCTTTCTTAGTGATCCTTACAAACCAAAACAAACTCTTTCAAAGCACCTTTATCCAAGGGAGAGATCGAGTCTCAATGGGTTCATCTTCAAGGTAATTATTTCTAACTTTACTCCTCTATTTTAGTAGATAAAAGTAACATAAGTAATGGTTTTTGAAAATATTACTATCTCCATGAATTTGGATTTTACCTATATGTAGCTTAATGAGGATTCTCTTATGCATGTTTACTTTTATGTTTACTAACCCCCATTTGTGCCACAAGCTTTGGTGAGCACTAGATTAGGATTTTAATTTATTTGTCATTATCCTTTTATTAATATGAAAACATAGGACCTAACTAAGGTTATTGCATATTTTTACTTGACTGAAGGCTTTGGAACCCTCCCTAGTGATTTTATTGTGGTAAGAGATCCCCTAAATAGGTCTAGTGGATCCATCCTGGTCATGACCCCAAATATATAATATGTTAACAATCATAAGTGTAAGTAGGATTTATCTTCTCTAAACTAGGATTGATTTATAGATCAATTACATTTATATTTGCATACATGAGGTACTATAGGAATTTCATTTGATATTATGCTAATATCATTGTGCTATTAGAGGAATTGTTGAAACATAATGGTTAGTTTATTTGGACTAATGATCACCAACAGAGGTTTGTCATACTCAAGGAAAATCTCATTACTTCCCCTATTCTCTATTTTCCTAACTGGATAAATCCATTTTATGCCATCTCGATGCTTTAGGCATGGAAATAGGTGATATCCTTACTCAGCCTAGTAAGGGAAACCTTGATCATTCTATCTATTTTTCTAGTTATAATCTCACTCTAGCTGAATGAAATTATTTGAATACAAAATGTGATCCTTATCCATGGTCTACACACTTCAAAAGTTTTGTTAGTATTTATTGGCCACCTCATTCATTTTATTTATGAACCATGAAGCACTAAAATACCTAGTGAATAAGTTAGTATTACATAGAAACATTTACTGATGGATTATGATTTTCTAAGAGTTCCAATTATCGGTGATGGTGAAACCTGATAAGGCTAATTATAGCTCTAATCACTTATCATGTATTGAGTTTGGTGAACTATCATGCACCATTAAGGATGACTTAGCTGACATTTAAATTTTCCAAGTCATGCATGTGCATGAATACTTAGAGGATATTACAATTTTTTTTAATAGGAGTTTAATGTCATTCGACCTCAGCACTCAAAATAAAAAATAACTCATTATTTATGTAGCTCCATTCTAACTCATAGGTTTTGACCTTTATAATCTTGGGAGGGATGAAGTTTTAAACCATTACATCATGCATCATGAGCATGCTGAGGTTATTCGAGAGGTTCATAAAGGTGTTATGTAGGACATTATGCCAGTGATGCTACAATGTGAAAGGTTATTTTAGATGGATTGTGGTGGCCCACTCTGTTTAAGGATGTTAAAGCTTACACATGTTAATGTGATATCTGTTAGTATGTGGGTAAGTCAAATAGAAGGGATGTTATGCCCCTTCATCTAATCTTGGCACATAAACCCTTTGAGAAATGGTTTGTTAATTTTATTGAACCATTAATCTAGTAGGGAGGCATACTAGAGTGTGATATATCATTATTACCATTGATTACCTCACTCATTGGGCTAAGACAACACCAACCCAATATTGTACCACTGCCACTACTATTAAGTTTCTTTGGGAGACCATTATTACAAGGTATAAATGTTTGTTAAGTTTGAATAGTGATTGAGGAAATTATTTCCTTGATGAGACCATATACATCCTTTTGGCTGAGTTCATGATCCCTCACCACAAGACTACACCTTACCATCCTTAAGCCAATGATACAACTGAAGTGTTCAATAAAATATTGGGTAATACATTGAAAAATATTTGTAATATTGGATGAAATTACTAGGATGATTATGTTTATGTGGTATTATGGGCACATTAGACCACATATAAATGATTGAATAAAATTACACCCTTTAATCTTGTGTTTGGTATTGAAGCCATTCTTCTAGTTGAGTTCCTTATACCCTCTCTACATATTATGCATGTTAGTCAATTGGATGATGAGGAATCCTTGAAAACATGCCTAGATGATTTGCTTCAATTGGATAAAACCCGTTTTCTAGTGCATTGGATTCAAGGAGTGAAAATGTAGAAATAAAAGGCCTAGCATGATCGTCATCTTAAGAACAAGACTTTTTCTCTGAGTATGTAGGTTTTGGTTTATATCTCTTTGTTCACATGCCATTAAGGAAACTTTGCATCCATTGGGATGGTCCATTTATTATTCATAGTATTCATCCCACCAATGTGTTCAAATTGAAGTAGTTAGATGGCTAGTTCCTTTCAAGCCATTTTAATCATAGTTGGCTTTGCCTTACTATTCTGAGTAGTGTTTTCCCTTTCTAGTAATAAGGCATATGTAACTAGTATATTTTAAGATTTTAGTTTATTTTTCAATAAGGCATGGATTATATGCACCCTTTATTAGTTTTAGGGAAACACTTAGTTATTTGTGGTTACATTTATTTATAATTTTTTTAAAGGACCATGAAATTTTTTTAGTGTGGGTTAAAAAGGGTGAAAGAAACAAACTGTTACAACCCCTCAAGTTATATTTAGAATAATGCAGCAATTTTTTTAAAAACTATTACTAAACATTTATTCTACTAAATTGTAGTTACACTAAATAACTTTAACCAATCATAATAAATAACTTAGAACAAAAATGGTTACAAAAACATAATATTGAATGCAGTATAATTTATTACAATATCAAGAAAAGTAAATACATTAGGACTATGTCATAGCTGATCCACTAATACAACACTTGTTGTTCAACATATACAAATGAAATACAATTGAATTTATTTTAGGCCTTCATCCTTAATATAAGAAATAGATACCAAGCCCTTTAAATCTTGTGTCATACCAACTCATGTATCTCTGATCAACTCAAGTGTAGTTTCCAAGTAAGTAATACTATTATGGGGAGAGAGAGCATCATCTGAGCACTTTTCCACACCAATCATAGATTAATAATCCTTCGTAAAATTCCCTATCAGGGAATGGCCCTCCCTTTATGGATAGGTAGATAGAATGGTGCAAAAATCTAGAGAATAAACTAGTACCCAAGTGTGTATGATTTCCAAAACTAAACATGCAGTGTATCATAGGAAATCCATTCTATTTCAAGATATCATACTGACATGTAAATCATACATACCAAAATATAATGTCTTAGTATAAATTATTTATCCATAAGACTCATACTAATTAGATCCTCCTAGCAATAATATCACATCGCATGCCATACATGAGATTAAGCAAAGTATTCATTTATTCCATCAACACATGAATGAATCATACATTATTATTTAACTCATATAGGAAATAAAGCATACATTTCATACCACCTGAGTATGTTTCATATTCATAATAAATTGTAGATTCCCAACTAATACAATAAGATTCATACAACTACACTTTATGATATCCTGTAATATCATTGTCTAGTGTTCTAAGGCACAACTACTAGATTTCCCATAATTAGTCATGTTAAGTAGTCATAAATACATATAAGCATATGATTTTGATCAAGAAATAATAAATAATAAATCAAGTCATACAAATACATAAAAGTCTAACCTAACATTTATTTACACTCTCAAGGTTGTATGCATGCATACATGATATCCTATTAAATTGTTACAAAACCATCTGCTCAAGAATAACCAACACATACATTTAATCAGTTAATGTAGATGATAGTATCGAAATACACTACAATGTGTACCATCTGGGCATATACATTTAAGCTTAAGTATTCTATGACATTCCATACTATTATAGTTCATTATGCATAAATCACCCTACTCAATATGAGCAAATAATCTTACACTATAATTATTAAAAGAGTAAATATGAGATTATACCACCCTAGTATACCCTAGATTAGATTACACAACTATAATCAAATGAAAACATATCTTAAGGCACACAATAAGATACACTATTTTATGCTATAACATTCTAATTACTTTTACATATATATACTTTCACAATATGTAATGTATAAAGGTTTTCACCAGTTCTTTTTATGTGTCATAACTCTACACAATCTAAGTTCATGCATTTAATTATGCAAGCTAGATTAAACACATACAATATTTTGTAATAGCTACTAACACAATTTAGCCATCAAAATCACAAATGAACCTTCTTTATTGATTTATTTCACAACAAAAATCTATGAAAATCTAGTAAATCTACTGAGCGAGCATTATGAAAGTCACAATATAACTTATTTGGCAAAACTTAGATCAAGCATTGATAATCTACTTCTAGATATACCAGTAATTTGCTTAATGTCCAAATACCCAGGTCAAGTGTTTTTAATACAACAATGTGTAGGATCCAAGTTATAATTTTTAAGACATGTTGCTAAGTTATTAAACATGTTATTCATAGTGTTATCCTTCAATAATTTTTTCATAAATATACTTGAAGTATTTTTGTATGAACTTCTTGTGATAAAATACTATATGCATGAGTACTCATCTGCTTTTATAAACACTATATCAAGATTATATGTTAATTTTTGATGCTTCCCAACTCTTATGATGCTTGCCAAAATAAAGTTCCACTCAACATTCTATTTGACAATAAAGATGAGACATATTCCTTCTCCAGAATAATATATGGTCTCAAACATAATGTTTCTATACGAGATTCACTTTTCACATTCAAGAAAGGAAAATGAGAAACTAAGAAAATGGATGAGGGTTTGTATGTACCCAGATAGTGGACTTGCGCACCAGATTTAGACGACAGTGGGAACTCCTCTTTGGTTATGGAGAATGACACCTAAAAGCGAAAGAGACTAAAACATGAAAAATGTTAGATGACAAGAAAGTGGACTACCAAGCGAAGGCTTGGTCCTAGAAGTGCAAAGACTTCTCGGAGGATGACAGTCCACTATTAAAAATAGAATATTTGATAGAAATAGAAATGATGAAAGACTAAATGAAGGAAATAAAAAGCAAATGCGTACCTAATATGCAGCAATTTGCTTTGCATAGTCATCGATGTCAGGGGTTTTGCCATCATCAGTCAAGGAAGGTCGTCGACGTCGGTTAGACTATCGACATTGATAGGGGCAACGATCGAGGTCGATCGGGGTGATGGCCATGGACAAGTTCAGGTCTGGGTTTTTGGTCTGCAGGGTGGACTGTGGTTTCATCTGAGGGTCAGGGAGCCTATTTGAGGGTCAGAGGGATTGTTTGGGGGTCTGAGGGACTGTTTTGGGGTCTGAGGGACTGAGAATATTATTTGGGAATGGACTGGATGGGTGACAGAGGCAAAAGGAGGATAAACAAGAGACAGGGATCTGAGAAGGCTTTTTAGCCTCTCAGGGAAGGACAAGGAAGGTTGTGGATAGTGGGCTGGATTAGCAGGTAAATTCAAATAAGAAATGAAATGAAAAAAAGAAAGTACTTACCTCCTACTTGCTGAAGGAAGAATGGAGGAAACCTATTGTTGGAGCTGTTAACGGTCCTGCAAATGCCAAGAGAATGGGATTATCTCTATAGGGTACCTAGAGCTATTGGTGTTGCTGTGCGAGAGGGAGAGAGAGAGGAATAGAATGCCAAAGTGCCAAAGAGAGTTCACATTCATGGGGGGAGACAGTTGCAAAAAATGGTTTTGAAGGAAACTGACATCGATAGAACTGTTGATGTCAGCTGCATAATGATCGATGTCGGCGGAAGAAGAATGGGGACAGAGGCTAAAATTAGCCTCTGTCCATTCTTGCACGCTATCGGGTCCAAAGGCCATGGGAAAATAGTCGAGGAGGGCATAAATGGATGCAAGAGGAAGAATTAAGAGAGGATTTGGGTAATAAAGGCTAGGAGAGAGGTGGGGGCATCCAAGGAGGGGATCCAAGGTGGCATGGGTGAGGTGGAAAGGGGACAATAAATTAAAATATTTATTTATTTTAATTTAAAAATGGAGGGGACTAGGAAAAGTGCTAGGAAATAGACCAAGGGGGCCAAGGGGGAGGATGACCTAGGGGGTAGACATGATTTTGGTGTCTACATTTGTCCCTTTTTGTCTTGTTGGTTGTTCTTGATGAACTGCAAGACAAAAATAGGAGTTGGTTGCCCCAAGTATGGGATGAGGTGTTCCCCCCTCAAAGTGAGAGTCAAGGGAAGGGAACCTGAGATCGAGTGTCGATTTGATAGAGAGATGGATAAAGAGGGTGAGTGTGAATGCTATAATAGTTGTGATTGCGTGTATACCACTTCACGAGATGGTCAGGTCAAATTGTCACAGGTCAAGGTCAAGGAGTACCAAAATTGAAATAACTGAGCCCTAGCATTTGGTTGTAGTTGATCAAGTTATTCAATCTAAGTTGAAGCTCCAATGGTCATCATGTTCTAGGTATCTCAGGCTCAAGAAGTGCTCCTGGAAACACGAAAATGTCACAAGTAGTGGGGATCAATCAGCTTGTGATCCTATACTTGTGAAAGGTCATAAATAGTCTACACACAATTTTGCTAACCATTCATGAGGTAGCATACATACAAAAACAACCAAGGTAACATTTGTCTTGGAAGTGGTCAGAGTCTGAGGAAATAGGTGTGATCACTAAGGTCTGGTCGAGGTGGATGGAGGCAAAAGTGATCTTAATGGTACCCCAGGGGGTGAAGATGACTTGGACGGGAGTGCTGACTGATTGGGGGCATGATTTTAGGCAATAAGGAGGTTTGAAGGCTACTGATGCTGATGATAAAACTGACGTCAGTGGCCCAAAGGGACAGATGTCGACAAAAATTGGCCGATGTCAGCGGTCTAGGGCACGTAGATGCCAACGTTGGTGGCCTACCAAATCCAACAAAATTGGATTGGTGGCTCACCAAAAGTCATTTGCTACTTGTTGACTAAGAGAAAAAAGAGCTCTAGAGTTAATTGAGTGAAAGTGACCCAGAGTTGACCAAGTGAGTGGGGTGAGGTGGCAGATATGCATTAGTGGAGAGAGGGAGCGAGTTGGAGAGTGATTGGAGGTTGCAGAGGTGTTTGTGGGCCAAGGGAAGTGTGAGGGTAGAGAGACACAGTGGAGATGGCAGAGGGGAGTAGAGGACTCGTAGGAGGTCCACCACCAGTGGTACCCATCATGCCACCATGCCGACGACGCTGAGATGAGGTGGGAGGCCCTAATGAGCTCAATTGGTTAATTTTAGTTTTGATTTGGTTTTTGAAATTTTAGTTGTTTTAGGTAGAAATTGAGAGGGGAGGGTAGCTAAGAAAGTGGGTGGGGGGTCTAGGATAGGTTAGAAGGCATTTAGGAGGGATTGGGGGGGTAAAGGGTGGTCAAATGGGGAAGCCCTAATTTTTAGGGCTCGCCCTATTTGACTTTAGGGCCGAACCAGTCGTCGATGTTGATGGGTTCACTGGTGTCAACCGACCAATGACCGACATCGATCACTTTCCTATCGATGTCAGTCACTAAGTGATCGACGTTAGTTAGGTAAGTGCCATCGTTGGTATGTAAACTGATGTCGATGGCTGCCTAGTCTGAGAGAGGTTAGAAAATTGCCAAGTCAAGGGATTGAAGCTGTGCCAAGGGCTTCCCAGGTGTCAGGATAGCCATAGACGGTCAGGTAGAAGGTCAAGTAGATAGATGAAAGGGCAAATAGGTGAGCTAGGTCTCCAAAGTGAAAAAGAGTCATGGGGATTGGGAGTTACATTGACATGAGTTTGATTGTTGGATGCAGGCGAGGCAGACACTTATGCTGTGAGATCGGTTGCTGACATTACTGATGTGGATGCATCAAGACATTACTAGAGAGGAGTGGGTGTAGATGAGCATAGTGGGACTCAATGGGCTGTGATGATACTATCGGGTGGCAAGGGATGTGAGCCTGATGGTGGCTCTGATTGAGTGGTGGGATCATTCCACCAACACCTTCCACTTGTCGATAGGGGAGATGACAATGACGGTCGAGGACGTGTACCAGATTTTGTGGCTATCGGTACATGGAGCAGACCTATATGCATGCTTGAGAGAGGTGCATGATATACACATGGTTACACTATTTGGAGAGCATGCTATTGAGATGAGCTATCACTCAGCTAGTTTTGCTTACGAGCCCCTCTATGCAGTAGATGAGGATGCACATCAGCTGGCCATCCTGATGATGATTGGTATCATGGTCTACGTGCTACTAGATGCAGAGGGAGGTAGGTTTCCAGTTGTTATGACTAAAGTGTTGATAGACATGATAGAGCAGTAGACAGTGTTTGCCTAGGCGCCTGTCTTTTTAACCCAAGTATATAGAGAGCTGTGGGGGATTAGTTGGCGGCAGCGATATAGTCTATGTGTGGGCCACCTCCTGCACTATTGGGCATATGAGCATATTGTGGTTACTCATCCTCTCAACCTTCTAATGGCAATTCAGGGTGGCTTTAGGGTCAGATTTAGGGGATGGCGTGAGGTGATGGTGCAAACATGAGTGGATGGGGTGGTCAGAGATATTGACCACTATAGAGGGGTACTAGAGGCCCTGATCCCAACAGACATCATTTGGAGACCATACCTGGGGTATCTAACATTCAAAGATCAGGGAGAGCAGTTGGTTAGGGTATAGATCCTGAGATGGGTGAAGGGTAGGTGAGCCGATGAGCTTAAGAGGGTGCCAGTCGAGAGAGTGTGGTGCTAGTATGGGCTGCTTCAGGATGTACCACCCACCTTCCCACTGTATAGACGGGATGATATTGAGGTGCCACTCCCATTGCCAGAGGAGACAAAGGGGCCTGATTTTGAGGAGCTATTAGTAGGCCCTGGGATAATAGATCCAAGATGTACAAAGGCTTAGATGACATGGTGGGTAGGAGAGTATGTAGGGATATAGACAGGAACACAGCTTGATCTATAGACCATGATCAGGGATAGGGATACGGTGAGATAGGAGAGGGACGCTACCATATAGGAGAGAGATGCTGCCATCCAGGAGAGGGATGCAACACGAGGACAGGTGACCATTTTATAGGGTCAGTTGGTCATAGCCTAGGCACATGCATTGGCAGGATAGGTTTTGGGAGGATAGGGCTCGATGCAGCATCCACCTCAGCAGCTAGTTTAGTAGCCCACACAGTCAGTGTCAGTGCATCTAGGTTTTCAAAACCGTAGGGTTCAATGCAGGGCATGGTAGTAGGTTAGATGGGTCTACCATAGACTGTATCTATAGTTAGATACAATAATATGTTGGATGAGATCACATATTATGAGGGAGCCATTAGGGGGTTTCCTTAGATACAACGACACTCAGATATGAGGGCAGAGCTGAGCCGGTAGCGGTCTATGTCACAGGCGACTGTTACAAATTTGCGTAGATGGCACATATCAGAGGGGGGAGAGGATACAACATCTTATTAGCCACCACTGCCACCACCATAGCCATAGCCTTGGGGGCATATTTTGATGCTATGTATATACCAGCCTGTGAGCCATTGATGCGAGATGTATTTGATTTTTTTGAGAGAGAGAGAGGTACAGATTATGCCATTGTATAAAACTTTAAGATATATATGATGATCATTTTTGGGCATTAACATGAGTTATGGATGTTGTTATGGATGTGATATGTTATTTTGATTTGATGCATGTTTTGATATTATGTTTATGATGACTAATGTGATGATGATAATGTTATGGTTAATGATTATGATGATGATTAATTGATACTAATGCTTTATGATAATGATAATGATGTGAATGGTTTATGATTTTTAGATTAGATGGTGATGCTTAATGATTATGGATGTTTAATGATTAGATGATGATGTTTAATGATTATGATGATGGTGCTTCGATTTTGTTAATGATTATGAAAATATGTGATTATTTGTGATGTGATTAGCAGGTGACAAAAGAATGTGATAGAAGAAATGTGATGAAGGAATACGATGAAGGAATGGCCGAGCTAACCCTAGAAGACCCCATGTCAACTGAGTCTTGCCTACATAGCCCCTGTCCTAAGGGCCTCAGGCCAATGTAGTTCTCCCCAAAGGGAGGAAGGGTCAAAGTGGTGGAATTGGTCTTGGTCTTGGTCGAGGTCATGGTAAAAAAAAGAAGGTTTGTCCATCAGAGAGATGAACAAATGGAGGTGGTCGAGCTAACCCCAGAAGACGTGTCATCTGAGTGCTACCTACATAACCCCAGTCTTAGGGCCTCAGACCAATGTAATTCAGACAAAGAGTCAAAGAGGTTGATAGATTGGTTTGGTCATGTGTCAAAATGATGAGGAGAAAAAGATGTTACAACCTTTTCCAAATGGTGTGATGGTGTATTCTGTAACATGGGTTGAGGGGTCTTTCATCCCTAGCAATTTTCCATATTCGTGATGGATGTATGCTAAAAATGAATTGAGTCTATTTATGTGCCAGCAAGTAATGGTTTATGCCAGACATAAATTGTGTCTGGTCAATAGTTTCCATGTGTATTGGTGTCCATAGAAACTATGTGAAATGGACTAGGATGATGTATGATGTCATGATGTCATGTTGTTGGTTTGAAAATGTTTGGGTTGGTTTGGTTTGAGAAAATGATTTGGTTGAATGTGACTAAAGTGTAAAGAAAAGTGAAAGGCAAATTTGCCCTTTCATTGACAAGGACCAGAATGACAGCATAGATAGGGGTTGTTAGAACCAAGAGCCCCATTCATGCATTACATCACTGACCATGGGTTGTGTTAGAGTGGTAATCAAATCACTTTGACATTAAAGTGAGCTTGAAGTCCCTTGAGCAGGTATTATGATAGGTGAGGATAGGGTAACCCGTTTTAGAGCAGAGATAACCTTGCCCTTTTTTATAGGAGACCCTGAGACAAGTATAAGCCAAGTCCATGACCTATTTTTTTATTTTTTATTTTTATTTTTAATTTTTTGGCGTAGACTAATCAATGCAGGAAGTCTACATAGAGATGTCATTTTGCTTTGTGGTCATTTGTGAAGCTGATCGATGTGGGAAGCTTCTAAGAAAGCACTATTTATATAAAGATTTAGTCCTAGCCATCCTTTGAGGGAGTGGTCTATATTTTGCTTTATATATGTTTGAGGGCTTTTGAATACCTATCCTTCGAGGGAGTAGTCTATTAGCTATAGTAATGATAGTATAGCTGTCCTTCAAGGGAGCAGTCTATATTTTTGATTTTGTGATGTTAGATATGTTTTGACATCTCAATTTATTTATTTATTTATTTTTGACAGAATTTTGAGTCATGGACAAGACTATAAAAGTTCAAGGGCTCCATTTTATTAAGACATAGCATCCATACTATATAAAAGGGTTATAGAGGATTTGTTAAGGGGAATAGGGTTGAAAGGAATGAGGATTAAGAGGATGGGGATTGCTCAAGGGACGAGCTCAAGTTAAATGTTAAGAAGATGAGTACTCGACTAATAGTAGAATGGTCATAGATGCAAGGCATTAAGAGGCTCAGGTTTTGGCCATCCATCAAGAGAGGATAGATGATAAGTCCCTGACCCATACTTGTACGTGATGATGAAAGGTCTGAGCCAATTTGGGGCAAACTTGCCTTGTTTACTTTGCTCCATATTGGTCACAGGTTGATTTATGCTTGATTAAGAAATTGGTCGATGCTAGGTTGAGGTCATGATAGGTGCTTGATTGGTTGATGTCTGGTTGATGCTGATTTAACATTTGGTTGAGGTTATGGTTGTTGATATAAAGTCAAACTCCCCCAGTCATTTTGTGGTAGGAAGAATGTCTAACACCCAATGTGGATGGCTAATGGGTTAGGTAAATGAGATGGAGAGAAGATGAGAAGGAGAGACCTTGGTACCCCACCTAGTTGATAGGTCAGGGGTTCCCAAGTGAATGGTGTTTAGGCAGTGAAAAAGTTAAGAGGGATGGAAACCACTGACTCCATAGGTGAAGAGGGAAGAATGGGCGAGCTTAGAGGAGATTGGTCGATGGTGGGTTTGAGACAAAGGTCTACAGAAGCCTGAGTAGGGTCTTGGAAACCTAGGCCATATCATTTCTTGGCATTGTCATCATTGAGAGGTTTGATAGGCTGATGGGAGCCTTGCTCATAGTGCCCGAAGCCAAAACCCTTCCAAGCGCACCTATAGAGGTAGGTGTGAGCGAAGGTGGGGTTACCAAGAAAGGAGAAGTTTGATGTGAATGGTTGAGGTGAAGAGAGAGAGGATTCCCATTAGTAGGAGCTTGATTGAGCCCCCCATAGATGAGATTGGTTCAGAGGTGAGGTAGACCATAAGGTACGACCATCCTGATCCAATGGTCATAACTCAAGCTGTGGTGAAGGCATCCATACTCTTGTGGAGTTTAGAACATGTCTAAGGCAAGCAAGCGATATTCCCCAAGTGAAAGTCATTGGAAGATGTCTTCCATGGGGTCTTTGGTTGTCACTTGAAGAGGTGGTGTGAGGGCGACCGCCGGTTGCGAATTGGTCGAAACTTCCATAGATGGAGCTAGCATCGGGGTTGATGGCTTGATAGGAATGAGAACATCATTTGGTCTATAGGTCATGTTACAAGTTTTGAAGGGTGATGGGTCAGTAGGAATGGTGTGGACTTGCCCATCGTGTTTGAATTTTACACAACAGTGCAGGGTAGAGGGGACACAAGACATGGCCTGAATCCAAGGTCAACCCAGCAACATGTTATATTAAAACTCTCCTTCAATGATATAGAAGAGCTCTGGGACTGTGCGTGGGCCAACACGAATGTGAAGAATGACTATGCCAATGGTTGTGGTAGTGGTGTCATTGAAGGATCACAAGATTGCATCAGTTTTGGATACGTAATTCTTGGGGAGGGCCAATTGATTAAAGGCATGAGTGGAGATGATGTTAATACTGGTGCCTCCATCAATCATAATGTGCTTAATGCGAGTTCGATCAACATAGGTAGTGATGAAGAGAGCAACGTCTTGATCTTCTGTGTTAGATGTAGGAATTTCAAAATCGCTGAAAGTGATAGAGGTACTGGGAGATAATGAGTGGACAAGGGTAGTGAGTGGTTGGGGGTCCTCAAGTTGGACCTCCACTGCCTGTAAGGCTCTGATGAGGGCTTGATGATGCTGGGGTGAGGTTTGAATAAGGTCATAGAGGGTCATCTTCATAGGCATCTGGTGAAGTTATTTTATCATGGAGTCATGGATTGCCCCTAAAGAGGAAGAAGAAGAGGGTTGAGATGCGCCAAGGATAGAAATTTTAGGCTTGGGCAGTAGAGGTGGCTTGATGAAAGGGTATGTCCAAGGAATGATAGCTTTTTCTTTCGCCTTGTCCTTTTGTGACCTAGTGGTTATGTGGATAGCATTGATTTCAAAGATAGGGGGTGAAGAAGGGGTCATGGCCTACTGACGAGATGTTGATGTGGTTAAAGAGGTTAGAGGGATATGAGAAGGTGTGGAAGGTCGGTTGATAGTGTCCTCAAGGAGAAGAGTGTCCTTCTCCATGTAGTGGTGAATGACGGCCTTGAGGGCATAGCAAGTCTCGGTATCATGTCCTAGTGTATGATGATATAGGCAAATCTTCGTATCATCAAATTAGGAGGGCTTAGATCTGAGAGGTTGGAAGGGCCTGATGGGTGTAAGGGTTATGCTAGAAGTTTGTAAAAGTTGGTGCAATATCAAAGAGTATGAGCCCACTAAAGGGTCCGTGCTTGTTGATGTGTGAGATGCTGGTGACTTTTGGTTGGGCGGTGTTGAAGGAGGCTTTCGTACCACCTTTTGGGTTGATGGTGCGGTGACTGGGGAAAATGACACTTTCTTCATGAGAGGTGCTAACTTTTTTAGAGAGGATAGGCTGGTGGTAGGCAAAGGAAGCAGAGGAGGCAACTTTTTTTGATTAGAAGTAGGAGCGGGGAGGACTTTGATTATGGTCGAGGGATGAGGCCCCAAGATGGAAGGCAATGGTGATAGGGGAGGAGGAGTTCACCTCTGTGGTTTAGCAGTCTTCTTTGATTAGGTTTGAAGACTACTGTTGGTCAAGGCTTGGTCTAAGTCCACCTTCACTTACAGATGAGTGAGGTTAGGGACAAGGCAAACATTGAGTGACTTGATTGGCTTTGAAGGGGTAGATATGGGTTTTGGTCCTGATGCAGTTGGTTGAGGTTTAGAAGGTCTAAAAGTGGAAGTCTAGTTTTTGTTGAGAGTCTTGGGAGATTCTGCCATGGGAGGATTGGCAGCATGAGATGAGATGGCATGGGCATGCTGAAGAGCTTTGAGAGGCTCCCACAATACCTAATGCTCCACTTTCCTTGAAGGGAGAAGTTTGAGTTTCTCCACTAATCGAGAAAATGGCTGAGAAGATGTTGGATGAGATTTGGGTCCTTGAGAAGATGTTGACGATTGTAGGGACGAAGATGAGATTGATGTAGCAGTCTCAGACCCAAGGCATGATGAAGTCATGACAGGTTCATCTTTGGTTGGAGATAAAGGAGAGACAGGTTCTTCCCTGGGTGGAGAAGAAACTAGAGAATGAGGCTCCTCAAGAGGGTAAAGGGCAGGGATGATTGTGCCCTCCACTTGCAGTTGAGGAGTAGGAAAGGTAGGGTCCTCCATAGGTAGCAAGAAGGAGGACGGTGACATTGGTGGTGCCGGTATGGTGAGGCATCCTCCAATATAAGAGAGGTTGACAGAGAATTAACCAGAGAAGGAGGTTCGTCCACATGTGATGGACTAATGGATGGACTAACCTCTTGAGTTTGTGAGAGAGGTTGGTCGGGGATGAAGGGTGAGACCGTATTGACTGTTCGTATGTTATGTTCGTGAGTGTCATTAGTCATGGTCTGGACATTGTTTTGGGTCAGAGGATGATTGGAAAATGGTTGCTTGAAAATGTTGATGCCTTGATTGGGTGGTGCATTTGGATTGTCTAAGATGAGGTCACCCTTTTCAAGCATGTCTTGGATGATGTTTTTAAGGGTCTTATAGTTTCCCGTGTCATGGCCTTTAACACGGTGGTAGTTGCAGAAGTCATTTTCCCTATACCACGCAGGAATGGCACGTGAGGGATCAAATTGTGAAGGCAGTTAGATTTGGGGGAGATTGAGAACCCCTTGTTTGACAAGTTTGTCCAACACAGATGTGTATGACTCTTCGAGCGGAGTATACTGTCATTACACGTACCTTTGCTGGAATTGGCAGGTGATGCTTTGGGATGTGGATGGCTTGGGCTGGTTGGTTGAAGGTGAAGAGGATGAAGGTCTATCGACTACATCATTTGCTAATGCCTTAGACTTAGGATTAGATGAAGAAGGTTTAGAAGAGGAGTCATTGGTCTTGGTGTTGGGGTTCTTACTCCACAACTTGACTTTGTTCTCCTCGATGGCATGTAATTCAAGCTTTTGGGCCATCGTGAAGCTTCATCGAAGGTGCAGATGGTCTGAACCCATAAGGTGGAGGAAATATGCTTGGCATAGGCTTGAGAGAAAAGTTTGATAAGTTTGGGTCGGGGTAAAGAAAATGAGAGCTGATTGATGAGGCCTCTCCAGTGAGCAACAAAATTAGCTATGGATTCATCCTCAAACTGTCGAATAGAATAGAGATATGTGATTGAGACCTTTTTGGTGATATTGATGGAGAAGTGGTCGAGGAAGAGTTGGGCCAGCTAGGTGAATGTGAAAAGGGAATGGCTGGCAAGAGAGCTATATCAGTCAAGAGTACCACCAGAGAGTGACATAGGGAACGTGCATAAAAGTAATGCATCATCATGAGCAATGAGATAATAGGCATGTCTAAATGCCCGTAGGTGCTGTTGCGGGTCTTCCTTACTCTATAAATGAGAAAATTTAGGAAGCTCCCACTGACTGGGATACGACCTGATCGAGATGGAAGGATGGATGGGTTCATTGCAAATTTGCTCATATGAGAGGGCATTGCGTGAACCAAAAATAGAGGTCTCAAGACTAGACATTTTGTCCATCAACATTTTGATTGTCAGCTGACGGATTGGCAGGTGGAGTGCCCCCTAGGTTATAAGGCGCTTGGAAGGTATTGAGAGGGGCATATGACATGGTTGGTTGTGCTTGTGTAGACGTAACATATGGGTAGCTAGTCATCGAGGTGGATGTTGAAGCCAAGGGCACTTGTGTTATGGGGTTGGTAGGTACAAATTGGATAGGGGCCATCAAAGGTGGTTGAGGGGTGGCCACACTTGTTAAATGGTAGGCAGTTACTCTTGTGTTGATAGGTGCAAGAGTAGGGGGCATAGAGACCATTAGGTTTTGGAAGGGTGTAGAATTTGGTTGAGTAGTTTGAGGTTGAGGGGGTGTCGAAACCCCCATGGAGGTAGGTCTAGAAGGAGAGGCTAAAATTTGAAGGTAGGACATGGTCGGGTTATTAGTCGAGGTGTTGGTTTGATTGTCTATAGGTTGAATTATGGATGTTGTCGATGTGATCATTGTCTTGACTAAGGAAGTTGACATCCCATAAATTGGGTTGCCTAAGGAGTCTCGCGTTCAACTTCATGTGAGATAATGTTGAAGGGCTCTGCCATTAAGGTCCAAGAATCTTTCAAAGTCTTGGTCCCCTTCAGGGACAATGGGAGACTGAGTTGGGGTCGGTCGAGTTGGAGTTCTTTCGGTCTCCAAGTGGAACTCCATTAAGGGACTGGTTATGGACGGTGAAGGCGGAAGCGGTTGATGTCTCACGTGGTCAAGAAGAGCCTTGGTTTGACTGTGCATCAAAAACATTCAAGGCAAGAAGGGTCAGGTTCCAAAAACTGTGTTTTTTAGTTTTAAAAACTCAGAATGTGGTTTTGGCAGAAAAAGGGGCATGTTTTAAGGCTGTTGTTTTGAAAAAAAAGGATTGTGACAGTGACCGACATCGGTTGAAAAACTGATGTCGGTGAGAATAGATTGCCAATGCCAGTCAGATAACTGATGCTGGTGAGGAAAAGTTGCTGACATCAGTCGTAAAACTGATGCCGGTGACTGTGTTTTCCAAAAACCCAAAAGATTTGAGAGTTTTTGGAAAAAAGGAAGAAGAATGTCCTCATTAGCTAAAACAAGAAGATAAGAACAAAAAATATGAAGAACACAAGTAGATCCTAAGCATTAAATCCCTAGGGATAAATTATTAAGCTTGTGGTGGCTTATGCCTTAGAATGTGTTTAGGAAGATTGGATTTTGAGACGAGTCCTAGAAGAAGTAGTCTATGGATGGTTTCAGGTTTGTTTAGGTGCTCAAGAGTCTGGGTTAGGTTCTGTACATGGCCTGGTGCTAAGGAGTAAGCTCCCCTCACTTCACGAGCCCAGTGATAAGCTAGTCTCGCTTAGCCAAAATATACTTTCCCTAGAGATTATCCTCTGCCAGAGAACAGAGTGGGCTTTCCCTTTGGTGATGAAATCCAAGTGGGATTACTGAGACAGGTAAGG
The DNA here is from genome assembly GCA_037957365.1 of Torreya grandis. Taxonomy (NCBI): domain Eukaryota; kingdom Viridiplantae; phylum Streptophyta; class Pinopsida; order Cupressales; family Taxaceae; genus Torreya; species Torreya grandis. Next base: position 1,047,611 of record JARHVA010003162.1, on the reverse strand, counting down.
TATCTGCTGGGTGATGAAATCCCAGTCGGGCCTTGTCTCAGGTAAGTTTTGATGTTTGATTTGTACAAGTTATTTAGTTGTGTAACATAAAGTGATCTACGATTAATTCATGATGTGGTTGTTTAATTACTAGATGTGAACTAAGAAATAAAAGCAAACAGAAATGAAATGCAATGTGTTTTAAGCCCAAGTCGAGATATTAGTTCGTATGAAGACAAATGGAGAAAGGGTTGAAGAGTATGACTTTTGACTAGTCTATGATGCAAGAAAAGAAAGAAGAGTTCTTTTTAATCCTGCTTATGATGTCTTTTGGAAGATAGAAGAAAGAGATGAAAAGGAGAAACCTAATGCACCTTATATGAAAAGAAAGAAAAGAACCCAAGGAAGACCCTAGGGTCCCACCGGGCGTGCCAGAATGTTTCTATATGAGATTCGCTTTTCACATTCAAGAAAGGAAAATGAGAAACTAAGAAAATGGATGAGGGTTTGTACGTACTCGGATAGTGGACTTGCGCACCAGATTCAGACGACAGCGGGAACTCCTCTTTGGTTGTGGAGAATGACACCTAAAAGAGAAAGAGACTAAAACACAAAAAATGTTAGATGACAAAAAAGTGGACTGCCAAGTGAAGGCTTGGTCCTAGAAGTGCAAAGACTTCTTGAAGGATGACAGTCCACTATTAAAAATAGAATATTTGATAGAAACATAAATGATGAAAGACTAAATGAAGGAAATAAAAAGCAAATGCATACCTGATATGCAGCAATCTGCTTTGCACAATCACCGATGTTGGGGGTTTTACTGTCGTCGGTCAAGGAAGGTCACTAACATCAGTTAGACTATCGACATTGGTAGGGGCAACGATTAAGGTCAGTCAGGGTGATGGCCAGGGACAAGTTCAGGTCTGGGTTTTTGGTCTGCAGGGTGGACTGTGGTTTTGTCTGAGGGTCAAGGAGCCTGTTTGAGGGTCAGAGGGATTGTTTGGGGGTCTGAGGGACTGTTTTGGGGTATGAGGGACTGAGAATATTGTCTGGGAATGGACTGGATGGGTGACAGAGGCAAAAGGAGGATGAACAGGAGACAGGGATCTGAGAAGGCTTTTCAGCCTCTCAGGGAAGGACAAGGAAGGTTGTGGATAATGGGCTGGATTAGCAAGTAAATTCAAATAAGAAATGAAATGAAAATAAGAAAGTACTTACCTCCTGCTTGTTGAAGGAAGAATGGAGGAAACCTATTGTTGGAGCTGTTAACAGTCTTGCAAATGCCAAGAGCCTAGGACTATCTCTGTAGGGTACCTGTAGCTACTGGTGTTGCTATGCGAGAGGGAGAGAGAGAGGAATAGAATGCCAAAGCACCAAAGAGAGTTCACATTTGTAGGGGAGAATAGTTGCAAAAAATGGTTTTGAAGGCAACTGACGCCGATAGAACTGTCGACGTTGGCTGCATAATGACCGACATCAACGGCAGAAGAATGGGGACATAGGCTAAAATTAGCCTCTGTCTGTTCTTGCACTCTGCCAGGTCAAAAGGCCGTGGAAAAATGGTTGAGGAGGGCATAAATGGACGCGAGAGGAAGGATTAAGAGAGGATTTGGGTAATAAAGGCTAGGAGAGAGGTGGGGGCATCCAAGGAGGGGATCTAAGGTGGCATGGGTGAGGTGGAAAGGGGACAATAAATTAAAATATTTATTTATTTTAATTTAAAAATGGAGGGGACTAGGACAAGTGCTAGGAAATAGACCAAGGGGGCCAAGGGGGAGGACGACCTAGGGGGTAGACACGATTTCGGTGTCTACACATAATAACAAATTTAATAATACTCGATGTTTTATATAAAAACTACATTAGAGATTCAACATTTATAATATAAGAATCCCATGATAATCATGCTCATATTTAAAATGCAACCTTGTTTAATTCATGATATTAAAATTTGAGGAAAAAATAAAGTTCAACCCAAAATTTGATATTGCATTTAAAGAGAAGCATAAAGACTCAAAACTATATTTAACTATATATTCTACATTAACAATTAATTACTCGACCTTTAATAAAGTGGCATGGCTTTTTAGATAACTCAACATTTATATATCTGACTCAGCATTATCTATCTATACATAGTGACTTCAAAAAACATGTTAATTAAAGACTTGACATTGTAGTTATATGTTCATTGTTTCCAATATATACTCACTTTATTCAATTCATTGTCCCCATGTTCCACCCTAAGACCCAATGCTTTATATTCACAATGCTTTTATTTAAATGACTCAGCTATTCCACCAATGACTTGGCATTTAATTTAGAGACTCAGCTATATTATCTTTTAAAGCCTCAATTATCTATATGCAAACTTAGCATTTAATTTAAAACTAAACATGGAATTTAATATATTTATTCCTTAAAATAAAAAATAAAGCCTTTCAATAAAATGACTTCAGCTATTTATTAACTGGGCATATAAAAATCGCTAGACATTCTAAAATTAGCTAGGCATTCTATTGGACTCAGCACTTATTTGACTCAAATTTTGTAATTTATATTCAAAACTTCTAATATACTACTCATCACTTCATAAATAGACTTTAGTGTTTCAAAATAATGAATTTTGCATTTTTCAAATGACTTCTACATTTATCAAATAACTTCTGTATTTTAACTATTTAACTCAGTGTTCAGGTAAAGTGAATTAACAATTTACAATTTATTAAACTCAGTGATTTACATAGACTTCAATGATTTAAAAAGAAAGACTAAGCATTTATAAAATTTAATTCAGCCATTATATATTACTACTCAACCAATATAAATACAGGGCATTTTAATAAAATAACAATATGAATGAAACACTATTTTGAGAGAATGCAACACTAACCAACATGAGTGAAATTCATTCCATTAGTGGAAGGCAAGTCTATGGATTGGGATGCTGCCTATGAAGGAGTTATAACATAGGTTTCAAATACTAACACAAAATTTCCAAAAATATATACAAGTTATTCACAACATTTCAAATATATAAATAGCTTCTTATTTTAGTGTCTCCAACAAATGGCTTAATAACTTTAGTAAAATGGCCTAGCAAATTCAATAAAAGACTCAGCTATTTTATTATAACCTCAGATTTTCAATTTATTATACTCAAAATTTTAAAATCTAAACTCAAACTTGACAATATGAAACTCATGCTAATTAATTGTAAATGTAACCAAAAGAAGATAATATGTTGGCTATATAGAATAACATGTATCCTATTATTATGGAATGCAAGTTAGCCAATTTGGGATGTAGGTCAAATATCAAGATACTGGCTAATGTAAACAAACTTATACTTGACAGATTTAAACACTAGCTTAAATAATTAAACTTAGGGATAATATAAAATAGAACCAACCTGGCATATTTGTGCACCTTGCTCCTTACTCTTTCTCCAAATCCTTCATTTCTTTTCTCCTATGATTTCTTCCTTTGCACGTATCCCTTATTCCTTTTCATTTTTCCTTCTATACCCATATGTATATCTTTTTCCAAGCTTTCCCACTTTATTTATAAAATCATTTCTTTACTATCTGTTACACCCTTTTTTTTGCATGAAACATTTATCTTAGTTTGCAATCCATGCATAGCATTCTTTTATTTTCCTTAATTTTTACTTTTAATAAATTAAATTTATTAATTAATACTAAATCTCTTAATTTGTTTAATAATAAATATTACACCACTTAACTTAGGTTATCGAGAACAATAGACTAAGTCAACCAAATTAATTAAAAAATCTAAATTTATCTTTTAATGCAATTTCTTGCATGCTTTATAAAGACTAAATTTAGATTGGCATAATTCAATGCTAGAACTCTAAGGTAACTCAAATTTCAAGAAAATAATTATAACAAGGATAATTATTTACTTAAGTACTAGATATTTATTCAATAATAACTAATATTTATCTAACAATTAATATCTATTTTTCCTAATTTATTATCAAAAATCAAGACAATTCATTTAAAAGAATCTAATGCATATTAAAAAATAAATTTACATGCTAATATGATCACATTCAAGATTTCCTTAATTACATACTAGCATTTAAAATATATACCATTTTTAAATCTAATGTGCATGTGTGTAGGGTCACTAACAATTCATCTATCATCATCCAATTATCCCATCTAGACTATCCTCTTTGATAATGCTCTCCCTCATCAAGCTTTGAGGTTAGGATCTATCTTGCATCCACCTCACAATAAATAGGTAGTTAGTCTGAGTCATCATGAATATCAACTAATGACATAAAAATAACAAATATACATCCATAATGTAGAGAATAATTAAAATAAAACTATCACATTATGTATACTAATAAACAATATCACTATCCCATACCAGTATATATCAAAAAGCTCAAGTCAAAGAAATGATAATAAGATAATAACCATAATAATCCATGGATTTAAAGGTTATTAATTATAAGGTGAAATCAATATGTGACATCCTCCTCCCTAAAACTAGTCATTGCCCCAATGTCTCTTATTCAATTTTTTTTTGATTAATAAATAGAGTTTAACAACATAAAAACATAGTATCAAGTATCATATCATGTAAATAAATACAAAATTTATTTGAAACACTCATCATAGTTATCTCATTTAACACTATTCTTAGAGTATTGGTCCCACAAGACCCTACTCTATGAAATTTCTTTATGCAAATAAGTTTTGTGAATGTTACCTATGCTAATTGTTTCTATCATGACCACTTCAAGGTCTAAAACCACAAGACAAACCCATAATAACTTGATAAAAGTATTATTGACTTTCCAAAAACATATGAGATTATCACAAATGTAAAAACAAATGACCAAGAAGAGTTTCACAAAACCTTCTAACCCCTCTGCACATCTCTCTTAGTGTATTTCTCATTCTATAAAAAAATATTTAGGGAACCTGGCATGAATGATGTGTATATATTTATACTATCACTACTCTGCATAGATTCAAATAAGTATAACATGTCAATACTATCACTAATCAATCAAAGCTCCTAAAAAGTATCATGATGAATAGAAATTGGTAATAATGTATACAAAAATCATGGAATACCTATCCACATAGAATACCCATTCATAGTATACATGTGTATGGCCATACGACTGAATTTGACAAGTTATGCCTATCAAATCTTAGAATTGACAAGTCCATCTATCAGATCCAACTCAATACCAATAATTTGAGTCAATGTGAGGCTAAGTAGGATACCATTCTATCACTTAAAACTCATGTTCTTAATTCATCACTCTTCCCTTAGGTCTCCATGACCTGATAATCTACTCATTGTGCACAAGGTTATAAGAAACATAGATCATAAAAAATAATACTATATGTTAAAAATTTCAAATGTACTAACACACATTCAAGAAAAATCATATAATCATCCCAATATTGTATTAAGTTGTTATTAATCAAATATAACTAGTATCATATACTTCAAATTAACCTATAGTGTTATTTTCACAAGAAAGAGGTAATAATTAACATATCATACTAAGACTGAGGATTATACCATCCTTACAACCTTAAAAATGAGACAATGTCTCTTTATTTGCATGACTAGTACACAAAAAGTTAAAAAGTTTATCTCAGTCCTTATAGACTATCAAGATGTTCTATACATATTATACCCTAATTTCTCCCAAAGAAAGGTACACATATAACTCTTCAAAATAACATGTTTCAAAAATAGAATAATAGTAGTCTAAACAAATGTATATAATAATTTAATCACTAGAATTTATATAAATTAAATGTTAGCCACTCCTCGTGGTCAAGTTCATAAGCTAGATAAAATAGTGACTCTAAAAAGTCATAAATAGAAAGTATAGAACTAAAATATCATAAACAAAACTTACTACAGACCCTCACATGGTAGAAGGGAACATCACAACCCAAGTTGCCAAATCATCATTTACTTACCAACTTGTAAGTGTAGTACTATAACCTACCTTCGTAACTAGAAGGAAAATCCTAACCTTAAAGATGCATAAATCTATCCAATCCTACAACTTTTCTAAACAATTAGTAAACACTATCCCATGAACTCAAGGGAATATGATTAAAACAATAATTCAGAAACAATTTTTTCACTTAAGAAAACTCTAATTCTATATCCTGAATATATGAATCTTCTTATTAGCTAAGAATGATGTAAGAGAGTGAGAGAATAAAAACTCATCTCTAAGCTAACTAAGAGATATAACACTTCTCCCCAGTCCACAACATATAAGGATGTTAATCCACAAAGAAAACTCCTAACACAAAGGAATTCTTAACCATGACATCTACACTCAACTACAAGAAAATTCCGACCACACCAGGTGGTGACAAACTAGATTGGTTTTACAACATTTCCACTCTTAAGATCTATGTGAGTAAAAAACAAAAACTAAAGATTATATACATAAGTGGGAAACACTCCATGATTTTTAAAACACTCACAATATAAAACACTAATGGTGAAGGTGACTCGATTACAAAAAAAAGATGTAATCATACTCTAGGTGTTCAATCTAATGATAAAAAATATGGTAGGGAACTCTCTTTCACATCTCATGAACTAAGTTATGTACTCTCTTACCCAAACACCTTAAATAACCATCACCAATGAGACACTCAATAAACCAACCCTTTAGTAGTCTCTTAAGGGGGTATGAATGCTCTAAGGTTACACACTCAATGTACCATACACACATTCAGGATCCTCCATTCTGATAAATAGAAAGATATGAAAATGCTAAAGGACTCATTATGTCCTAGAGTTTGAGTCGTAGCTTTGATACCACATGTTATAACCCCTCAAATTATATTTAGAATAATGCAATAATTTATTTTTAAAACTATTGCTTAACATTCATTCCACTCAACCAGAGTTAAACTAAATTAACTTTAACCAATCATAATAAACAATTTAAAATAAAAATGGTTCCAAAAATAAAATATTAAATACAATATAATATATCACAATATCAAGGAAAGTAAATACATTAAGACTCAACCATAATTGGTCCACTAATACAACAATTATTGTTCAACATATACAAATGAAATACAATTACATTTCTTTTAGACCTTCAACCTTAATATAAGAAATAGATACCAAGCCCTCTAAATCTCATGTCATACCAATTCATGTATCTCTGATCAACTAAAGTGTAGTATCCAAGTAAGTAATACTATTGTGGGGAGGGAGAGCATCATCTGAGCACTTTTCCACACCAACCATAGACTAATGATCCCCTACACAATTCCCTATCGGGGAATGGCCCTCTCTTTATAGATAGGTAGATATAATGGTGCAAGAATCCAAATAATAAGCTATTACCCAAGTGTGTATTATTTACAAAATTAAACATGCAGTGTATCACCTAAAATCTGTTCTATTTTAAGATATCGTATTGACATGTAAATCAAACATATCAAAAGGTAATGTCTCACTATACATTATTTATCTACAATATTAATATTAATTACATCCTCCTAAGAATAATATCACATCACATGTCATACATAGGAATACACAAAGTATTCATTTATCCCATCAACACATGAATGAATCATACAATATTATTTAACTCATATAAGAAATAAAGCCTATAGTTCATACCACCTAAGTATGTTTCATATTTCTAATAAACTGTAGATTCCTAAATACTACAATAAAATCCACATGACTACATTTTATGATATCTAATAATATCATTGTCTAGTGTTCTAAGGCATAACTACCTCATGATTAGTCATACTAAGTAGTCATAAATACATAGAAGCATATGATTTTAATCAAACAAGAAAAATTAATAAATCAAGTCATACAAAAACATATAAGTCTAATCTAAATTCATTTACACTCTCAAGGTTGTATGCATGCATACATGATATCCTACTAAATTTATATAAAACTATACTGCTCAAGAATAACCAACACATTCATTTAATCAATCAATGTAGGTGAGAGTCTAGACATACAACTATAATATGTACCATCTGGGCATATACATTTACGTTGAAGTATTTTATGATATCCCATACTATCATAGCTCATTGTGCATAAAGAACCCTACTCAACATGAACAAAAAATCTTACACTATAATTATTAAACAAGCAAATACGAGATTATACCACCCGAGTATACCCTAAATTAGATTACATAATAATAATCAGATTAAAACACATCTCTAGGCACACATCACGATGGACTATTTTATGTTATAATAATTTGATTATTTTTACATATATATACTTTCACAATATGTAATGTACAAAGGTTTTCACTAATTATTTTTATGTGTCACAACTCTACACAATCTAATTTCATGCATTTAATTATGCAAGCTAGATTAAACACATACAATATTTTGTAATAGCTACTAACATGAATTAGCCATAAAAAGTATGAATAGACCCTAATTTTTGATTTTTTTCACAATCAAAATTTATGACAAGCTAGTAAATCTACCAAACAGGCATTATGCAAGTCATAGTATACCTTATTTGGCAAAACTTGGATCAAGCATTGATAATCAATTTAGATATACCAATAATTTACTTAATACCCAAACAACCAAGTTAAGTGTCTTTAATAAAACAATGTGTAGGATCTAAGTTACAATTTTTAAGACATGTTGCCAAGTTATTAAATATGTTACTCATAGTGTTATCCTTCAATCACTTTTTAACAAATAAACTTAAATTATTTTTGTATAAACTTTTTGTTATAAAATACTATATGCATAAATACTCATCTGGTTTTATAAACACTAGCTCAAGATTATATATATTAATTTTTGATGCCACCCAAATCCTATGACACTTGGCAAAATAAATTTCCACTCAACATTCTATTTAGCAATAAAGATGAGACATATTCCTTCTCCATAATAATATACGGTCTCAAATATAATAACAACATTAATAATACTCAATGATTTATATAAAAACTATGTTAGAGACTCATCATTTATAATATAAGAATCCCATGATAATCATGCTCATTATTTAAAATGCAACTTTAGTTGGTAATGCAACTCCATTCAATCCGTGATACAAAAATTCAAGGAAAAAATAAAGTTCAAACTAACATTTAATCTTGAATTTAAAGAGAAGCATAAAGACTCAACATTATATTTTAATGTATACACTACATTACCAATTAATTACTCAACTTTTAATAAAGTGACATACCTTTTTAGAGAACTTGACATTTATATATCTAACTAAATATTATCTATTTATACATAGTAAATTCAAAAAATGTGTTAATTAGAGACTTGGCATTGCAACTATATATTCATTATTTCTATTATAAACTCAGCTTATTCAATTCATTGACCCAACATTTCACCTTGAGACTCAGTGCTTTATATTCACAATGCTTTTATTTAAATGTCTCATCCATTCCATTAATGACCTGGTGTTTAAATTAGAGACTCAGTTGTATTATATTTTAAAGCCTCAATTATCTATATACAAACTCAATATTTCATTTAAAACTAAGCATTGAATTTAATATATGTATTCCTCAAATTTAAAAACACAACCCTTCAATAAAATGATTTCTGCTATTTATTAAGTAACTAGGTGTATAAAAATGGTTGGACATTCTAAATTTGGTTGGGAGTTCTATTAGACTCATCACTTATTTGACTCCACTTTTGTAATTTATATTCAGTGCTTCTAATATAATACTCAACACTTCATAAATAGACTTTAGTGTTTCAAAATAATGACTTTTGTATTTATCAAATGACACATGCATTTTAACTCTTTAACTCAACATTTAGGTAAAGTGACTTAGGAATTTACAATTTATTAAACTCAACTATTTACATAGACTTCAATGATTTAAAAAGAAAGACTAAGCATTATAAAATTTAATTCATCCATTATATATTGATACTTAGTGAATATAAATATAAGGCATTTTAATAAAATAATAATATGAATGAAATGCTACTTTGAGAGAATGAAACATGACAAAAATGAGTGAAATTCATTCCATTAGTGGAATGCAGGTCTATGGATTGAGACGCTGTCCAGGAAGGAGTTATAATACAGGTTTCAAATACTAACATAGAATTTCCAAAAATATATATATCTTATTCACAGTGTTTTAGTTATATAAATAGCTTCCTATTTTAGTGAATCTAACAAATGGCTCAATGAATTCAATAAAATGGCATGGTAGATTCAATAAAGGACTCATCTATTTTATTATAACCTCATCAGTTATCCATAAACATATATTTTACAAACATACACTTAACAAATTCAAACTATAATAATCACCTTTTAGATTTATTACACTCAGTCTTTTAAAATCAAAATGCAAACCTGACAATATGAAACTCATGCTAATTAATAGTAAACATAACCAAAAGAAGATAATACGTTGGCTATATAGAGTAACATGTAGCTTATTATTATGGAATGCAAGTCAACCAATTTTGGATGTAGGTCAAATAGTGAGATACTAACCAATGTAAAATAATTCAGACTTGACATATTTAAACATTGGCTTAAACAATGAAACTCAGGCATAATATAAAATAGATCCAGCCTAGTAGATTTGTACCCCTTATTCCTTTCTCTTTCTCCAAATCCTTCGTTATCTAAAATACTTATTTTATTTTCCTTAATTTTTAATTTTAATAAATTATTCTCTTAAATAATATTAAATCTCTTAATTTGTTCAATAAGAAACATTACGTCACTTAACTCAAGTTATCTAAAATAATAGACTAAGTCATCCAAATTAATAAAAGATATCTAAAGTTATCTTTTAATGCAATATCTTGCATGCTTTATAAAGACTAAATTTAGATTGGCATAATTCAAGGTTAGAACTCTAAGGTAACTCAAATTTCAAGAAAATAATTATAACAAGAATGACTATTTACTTAACTATTAGATATTTAGTCAATAATAACTAATATTTATCTAGCAATTAATATCTATTTTTCTTGATTTATTATAAAAAATAGAGATAATTAATTTAAAAAAATATAATGCATATTAGAAACTAAATTTACATCCCAATATAATCACATACAAGATTTCTTTAATTATGCACTAGCATTTAAAATATATAACATTTTAAAATCTAATGTGCATGTGTGTAGGGTCACTAACAATTCTTCTATCATCAACCAATCATCTCATCTAGTCCATCCTCTCTGATGATGCTCTCCCTCATCAAGCTCTGAGGATAGGATCTATCCTACGTCCACCTCACAACAAGTAGGTAGTTAGTCTGAGTCATCATGAATATCAGCCAATGATGTAAAACTAATAAATATACATCCACAATGTATAGAATAATTAAAATATAACTATCATATTATATATACTAATTAAAAAAATCACTATCCCATACTAGTATATATCATAAAGCTCTAGTAAAATCAATGATAATCAAATGATAACCATAGTAATCCACATATTTAAAGGTTATCAATTATGGGGTGAAATCAATATGTGACATATACTTATATAACACCAAGGAAATGGTGAAAGGTAATGTGCATGGGAAAAAGGGTCATGTAAGTAGATCTGTATGAGGACAAGGGGTACATAGGATACAGTGCATAACCACTATGGTGAGTCAAGTTAAAGAAGTGAGGTTCTTACCTTGGAAATGGAAATTTTTGAATTTATTTACAAATGTCATGCACTTTGGGACAAGCATAAGATGGGAAATGTGTTAAATACGAGAAAAATAAGTGTAATGGAAAGTGTGTAAAATGTAAATCATGGCAATACCATTAGAAGCATTAATTATGAGAAGTGATGGATGAGGTAATGGGCAAGTAAATGAAGATTGGCCCTTCGAAGCTATAAAAGTTTAAACACATATCTTTTACATTTTACTATTGTCAATTTGAATTTTTTTAAATCAACATTTTGGATCACACTTCATGAGCTATCATCAAGATGAGAGAATAATATGATAATATTGTAGACCTAACATTCTATCCATAAATGTTAGTAGTGAAGTTTATGGAGTCAGGTAGTTGGGTAATAAAATAATGAAATGATAAATAATAAACAATTAAAATATTAAAAGATTTGACTTCCTTAAATTTCTATTGATAATATTAGATATCTAAGTATTAATTTATTATACTTTAAATTTGTTAAAAACTAAAACTTAATGCTTTAATGAATGATAAGAACCAAAACTATTATTAGCTAGGAAATTTGATGATAAATTAAATAAGAACATTTAATATAATTAATGAAATGAGATTATAAAATTACAATTTTTGAATGAAGAGAAAGGAAAGAGATAGTTAATAGAAGAAAATTTTAATGTAAATAAAAATAAAAGCATGAAGAAATAGAAAGGGGATAAAAGAGGACAAAATCTAAGATGTTCTAAGAACCTAGAAGACAACACCCACTAGAGAAAAATGGATAAATGAAAGAAGTAGCTTAGATTCAGATCATCCTAACTAATAACACTCTTGTTAGACCTAAAATTCAAGTTGACATCTTTAATAGATCTTCAAATTTCTTCCCATGTTTTGAAGATATTTCTAATAAAAGTGCAAAAAAATATAAATATTAAGTACATCCATACTACTTTTATTCTTAAAAAAAATTATAAGATTGGTCAATTCATCTAAAGATAATTTAGAACTAACTCTTAAGAGTAGAGTGTATACAAATGATTGATCTTGTAAAATGTTATATATTGAAGAGACAGGTTGTTTCAACATGAGGATCAATGAACATATGGAAGATATAAACAAATAAATATTGATTAAGTCAAGTTTATCATAAAATTCCTTAAAAAATCATCACCATATTTGTATTGAGAATACTAAAGTGTTAGTTATAAAGGACAACTTCTTCAAATGACATCTAAGAGAAGCTATAGAAATATGCAAATATGATTGCAACTTAAATATTAATGGTGTATAGTATTAGACCAATCTTAGGGATCGATCATGAACTTACTCAAAAAATGGTGATTTGTCTCTAACACTCTTCTTTTATTTATCAATTTTTCTCCACTAGGTGTTATCATCTTGGTTCTCTGAACATATCAAATTTTGTCCCCTCTTTTCCCCTTTACATCTCCCCATGATTTTTTTATTCTTTACCTTATAAAATTATTATATTAACCACTTCTCTCCTTTCTCTCCATTTATTTTTTTGATTTTCTAATATGATTTCATTAGTTATCTTAGTTGTTCTTATCTTATTATCATTAAATTACCAAAATATTAATTATTTAAAATCCTAGTTGATTAGTAATGATTAGTTTTGGTTTTCATCCTTAATTAAAGGATCGAATTTTATTTTTTTAACAATTTCACACTATAATCAATTAATATTTAGTTTCCTAGTCTTATCAACAAACATTTAAGGTAGTTACATTTCTAATATTTTAATCCTTTATTATTTATCATTTCATTATTATATTCCCAAACTACTTGATTCCAAAACACTTCATTGATAACATATACAAATAGAAAGTTGGGTTTGAAATCTTATCACACTATTCTCTCATCTTAATGATGGTTTATGGAGTGTGATATGAATTATTGATTTAAAAAATTCACATGGTTTAGCTAGAATTGTTTTCTTCAACATATAATTATATACAATAGTTCAACACCAACAATTATAATTTCTTTTGGAAAAAAAATTAATTTTATTTTTACATGCATTAATTCAATCAAAGTTGTTGATTTCATTAATCAATCTCAACAATATATTACCCTATCATTACACCTCATCTAAACCATCCATTATTGTTCCATCACTCTCTATCCTAAAGTTACATACCAAACCCTATCTTTTATATTTATTATTCATTTTGATATCTATATTGTAGCTATGGTTGAATAAGTATGAAAGAGACTTCTGTATCTTCACAAATGTATTCATGTTGCATAAGGATTTTTAATAATATTTTTTTTGTAAAAAATTGTCATTAATTTGTTTCAAATCATATGATCTATAATGAGCATTATAAGGTTTTACCCCACTATATTTTTGTACTCTATTGACATCATTTAAAAAATGAGCAATGATGAAATAATCATCTATTCTATGATGCCATTTTTTACCTTACCCAAGTCATTCTCATCATTATACCCTATTGACAACAAGATTGTAAACTCATATAGGAAGCACAAGTCATCCAATAGATTAATGAAAAATAAAGAATCATCCTCACATCAACTAGTGCAACATAAATAGAGGAAAACATGGATGGGAGTGATGGTGGGTTAGGGTTGCATTTGGGGATGGGTAGAGAGAAAGACAATCATAGTTGTTGTAAATGTGTTGTATATTTTCCATGTTTGACATTCTACTATATTGTAGAGATAGAATGTATTAATACCCACTTATTAATTCAAAGTGTGAAATGTAGGTTAGTTTTAGCCCATGTTTTATATAAGCCATGGTTTTGGTACCCATGGTATTGTAATACCACTTTGATAGTTTCCTATTTTTGCTTATATATATATGCATGGATTAGGGTAAAAGTAAAACTTATAATTGTATTATTGTATTGAAAACATTTGAGATAATGCAATTGTGAAGAAGTTACTATGTTAGGTTTTTCCTTTTAAAGGGTTTCCCAAGTGAAATAATGTGTAATATTATTTATGCTATTTTTATTTTACAAATTATATATCTACTGCTTCTCTTTTTTTACTTTATCAGATCTATTTTTTCTTCAACAACATGTCCACTAGGTCTATAAATAAATAAACCAAAAGGGTTTACTTGTGAATAATCTCATGGAAAAGAAGAAGTTATGAAGTTTTCCCTTCTAACTTGTGAATCCTTCCACACCATTGTCGATAGCTTGTCGTGTCATATAAAAATGATCCATTTCATTAAATTTCACTTAGAATCTCTAACACAATCTATGAATACAAGGTACTATCTCACATAATTAAAATCAATGATAAAATTTGAAGGGCTAGACTTGATTTCTAGTTGAAAGGTATTTTTTAATCCAACACTTTCATAATGAAAATTTACAAGAGATAATTGCACTTCGATTGACAAGAGTAAAATTATTGTTGAATAAAATATCAAAGATATTATAATTAAATATTCCCATAAAAACACCCACAAATAATTTACCTACCATTTTCAAGCATATCATCAAGCATTTCCACCAATCCAAGACTCATTGCACACTACAAACAATCCTAGTTAAGGATACTTTCCAATCATTGTTGAAAAGATATAAGTTTATAATTATAGAGATGAGTTTTATCAATTAGAGGAAAGAATTAATTTTATCAAGTTATGATTACACTCAAGGATTTGTATGATATCCACTCTTTCTATGTCATCTTTACATAGGCTTAGTTTTTATCTAATATACAAACCCTGGTGGAGTGATGATAAGACGCCAATTGAAAATGAATTAAATTTGATAATAAAAAACATTCATATCTTCATATTAATCCAAAAAATTGAAGACATCAAAAACATTTATATTAATAAAACTAGTTTTTTGTCCACTTCCTAGCTAAAACCTATGATTTTTAACCTTTTGTCAAAAACTATGACCTTTATATACCTTATGATCTCTCACACAATTTTATTGACCATAAAAAAACTCATTTAAGAAAAAAACAATAGAATACACTCAAAACTATTAATATTTCATTTCCATTTCTTTCCAACCCTAAAAAAATTTGATGTGAAAATAATAAATATTTACTCCTTTAATCTAAGATACAAGAATGTATAGTGCCATCACTATCATTTCACATATTTGTCATGTCAAGAAGACAAGGTCAGTCAAATATACTAACAATTTTTCAAGGAACTAGAAATCCTCATTTACATCGAGATACTATCATATCTAAACACAAATATTTTCATGCATGTTGAAATTGTATGCAATGAATTAAGATAGATATATAGCTTATATAAATTAGTAAAATATAAAATTAGATAAGGTAATCAACTAACATCCATTGTAATACATGTTTATATTAGGAGTATGATAAAATTGGATCTGTTAAACCTAACTAAGGTATTTCTTACTAGACAACACCAAAGGAGAGGGTTTAAAATCCTCTAGGAAAATAACACTATGAAATAACCCTAGCTAAGTCTACATACATGAAATAAAACTAATCTAGTGATCACCAAAGCTTGTGGCACAAATGGGGGTAATAAAAACAAAAAAATATATAACAAACAAATAAAATTCTACTCAATCCAATGTAGAGGTATTCTAAGCTAGGAAAGATACATCCAAACTATTACTTATAACAACATCTACCTATAAAATGAAATAACAAAGTTAGAGATACTTATCTTCAAAGTAAACCCATCAAGTCTCAATATCTCCCTTGGCCAATGGTGTTTTAAAAGGAGTTGTTATGTCTTGTAAGGATCATAATGATAAATCAAACGTAGGCTACAAGACCTTTCCCATGCATCTAATACTTACACAAGATGAATGATCTACTTATCCAAGGCAAGATCCTAAGCAATGAGCTTCTCAAATGATAGAATGAGAAAAATTATGAACTATAATGATGTGAAAGTGAATGTTCCTCTCTATTGGATTGAAATGAGCCTTGTATTTATAGCAATGGATAAGCTTTATCCCTTCCACAATTTTAGTTTACAAGATTATCCATCTTAATCCTATTAATTGGAAAAAGTTAGCATTAGGCATCAAACTAAGTCAGTTAGGCTAAATTAGTTCTAAAACACGTGTTTAATCCTTTCTAACAAGATCAACCTCACTGACTTAGTACAAAAAGGGGGTATTTACTTAATCAGGGGATGTCGAAAGGAGAAATGCTTAGGAAAATGCATACATCAGGTTTGGATTACTTGAGGAGTTGGATAAGAAGGATTCTTAATGGTTTTAGATAATGATAGAGTTTACCAAATTTTTTTTGAAGCACCAATGGTCTTCCCACCCCTTTCTTGATGCAACTTTTAAGGTGTGCACTCAAAAATATCAAAATTTGACAAGTTTTTATAAGAGATAAAGCATCATCAAATGACAAATTTTAAAAATATTGTATCTATACATATTCTCTACTTAAACCTCATCACATGTCACACATTTGTAATATGGGAATGGTGTTTTGAGAAAGAACATAGCAACACACAATGTTAAGCTAACAAATTATAGTAGAAAGCAAAACATAAATGGAATTAAGTAATTTTTGGAAATAGTTGAAATTACCATATACATACCTTAACTTACCTTTATCACTAAATGGCTATATGTTTTATTTGTAATCTTGATTGTGGAGGGCAAATTAACTACTTTGGATGAATCTTAAGGATACAATGATAAAGAGCAAAAATAAACAATCACATGAATGAGAAAGATATATTTCATATATGAATAAGTAAATTTCAAAATTTGGTAAGTTGGGATGGAAAAAGGTAATTTAGGTATAAAATACCAAGGAAAATAAATAAAATGAGATTAAATTAGGTAACCAAAAAGTTAAGGCTACTAAATTACTAAAAAATCCAAGAAATGTACCTTAGGTAATAAAAGTAATGATATAGATCAAACCAAGGACATATGAAACTAAAAAATATTGTAGCCAACATCAATGTAATAGAAGTAACAATCCATACTCAAAAATATATGGGAAAAGAACAAAAATATAAACAACATTGATGAAAGAGAAGTAACAATTCAAACTCAATTAATAATGTAAAAATTGAACCAAATTTAAAAGAAACAAAACACAATGTAAAATAAATAGAAGAAAATATTATGAAAAAGTGTGATAATTAAATTCTAAATCTGAATCATAACCAAGGTAATTTTAATAAGGATAAGGCAATGTTTAATAAAGTATGACATAACTACTCATTGATGCAACTTCTATTTGAATGCTAGATAAACTAAAACAATCTTAATTTGAGCATGTCTGAAGGAGATGGAGAATAGGGAATGTAGAGGTTGGAAAAATATTTAGAAACAATATTAACTATCAAAGGGTGATATGAAATGGTTAGTGGGGTAAATATAGGAAACACTAAGGTGAATGACCTTTATCAAAAACATGATTCTCAAATCAAGTTACGAAGACAAAAGGACTTTTAACATTAAGGACTAGAGAATTCTTCCTATCCACACAAATTTAAGTTAAGTAGTGAAGTATAAATATCATCCCATGAAGGATATATGCATGAATAATTAAAATATACTTACCTTCCCATGATGTGTTTGCCATTCCTTAGGACCCCTTTTAGAGCATTCAATTTATAAATAATATTGGGTACTTGCATGACAAAGTAGGTAGGCATTATAAATATATATTTGAAAGTATGAGACATCCTACCATAGTATACTAGGTCAACACACCCCAATGGACCTCAACTCTATTATGAGGCTAATTGTGGAGTTTGACCTTCAACTAGGATAAGAGATGTGCCTAATAATAATCACATCTTTTGGTGTGATTTTGAATTTTGAGTGTTTGTTTTTGTCTTTTTTTAATGATTTAGCTTTTTAATTTAATATATTTTATCTATTCCACCTCCATATAGATTTGGAGAACCAAACATGTTTGTTTAAAAATGACTATCACTAGAGAACTTACACTCAGTTTTTAGGAAAAATAACTTAGAGAGCATGGTGTGTAAGACACTTGTACTTGTACATTAGATAAGACTTTTATCTTGACACTAATCTTGGTGTGCCCATAATGAAATGAAAATAAAAGATATGATGAAATTAAACATGGAATGATTTAGTTACCTCAAACTGGGGAAAAATGTGTAATATGAAAATGGTACAAGGATAGGTAAGTATGACTCCATTTCATAATAAATAGTGTAAGTTATGGGAGACATGAAAAATATATTGTCAAAATTGTTACCTTAAAATAATATTATTGATTTTAAGAGTATGAAGTCACAATTCTCAACCATTTCCTTATTTTTCATGAAGACACTTAGCTAAGATTGCCACCAAAGTAGTTTAGAAAATGAAGATTTGTGAGGAAGGCCTAGTCCTATCCAAGGTCTTATACTGTAACTCACAAAGGATAAAATAAATAGGTTAAAAAATGATAAATAACATAAATGTAGTTTATGAGGAAGGCTTGGTCCTATCCAAGGTCTTACATTGTAACTCACAAAAGAAAACCCATCATGGTGGAAAATTAATGAAGTTTGTAAAACAATGAGTTATGACCCAAAATAGACTTAGAATCTAATAACATAAACAAGAAATTGTTCATGAGGATGGTCGCGTCCTATCCATGATTTTATTACATAACTCATGAATTAAATGAAGGAATGTGGATAGATCAAAATGACCAATGATAATAACTAAGGCTACTTAAAATTGATGCAATGATACTCTTTGGAAAGGATTGGAAAACATGCAAGAAATGTTAATACCATAGTATATGGAAATATATGAAGAACATGTAAGAAATAATATTGGGAATAATAATTTAATCAAAATATTTATTTAAAATCTAGCATTAGTGGGTTTTTTAAAAATATTTCATGCATTAGTTTGTAATCTGTAAGTATTAGGATTAAGAATGTCTTTGACCATAGAGGGTCCATACCACTTTTGGGCATACTTTCATTCTTTATCATGGATGGACATACTTTCCTTTTGTATTATGTTGTTTAGAAATTCAGGCTTTGTAATATCAATTATGTTGTAAATCACTTAGGCGACACTCATCTAGAAGGTCTAAAGCATGTAGACAAACCTCAAAATGTTATTCATCAGGAATAATTCCATGAAGAGATATGCATAATTTTGGTAAATAAAATTACAGAGGCAATACATATGATATTCGTATACTAAAGAAAATTGTGTTGCCCTAGTGGTAGTATGGATGCTAGTACGATAAGC
This sequence comes from Torreya grandis, assembly GCA_037957365.1. NCBI lineage: Eukaryota > Viridiplantae > Streptophyta > Pinopsida > Cupressales > Taxaceae > Torreya > Torreya grandis. Next base: position 1,027,708 of record JARHVA010003162.1, on the reverse strand, counting down.
CTAAAGTGCAATATAAAGTTTTAGGTGTCAATCAAAATGAGAATCTTGGATTGTCTTTTGTAAAATTTTATTAAGAATATTGTTAGTGGATTCTACTTGGCCATTGCTTTGAGGATTATAAGTTGTTGAAAATTTATTAATGATTTTAAATTTAGTATGTTATTATTTTGTATCCAAATTACCATCATTGTTAGAACTAATGGTGTTGGGAATTCTCAAGTGATAAATTATCTAATTAAGTATAAATTTAGATATGATGATACATGTGACATTAACAAGGGCATATATTCAACCCACTTGGTGAAATATTTAGTGGTCATGATGATGAAGACATGATCATCATGAGAATGAGGTAATTCCAAATGAGATCTAATCTCCACATGGGAAAAGACCAAGGAGATTCTAAAGTTTGAAGGTCAACTAGAGGAAAGTGAATATGATCATCATGCAATTGGTAGAGATTGAATTTTTTGGAAAATGTGATTGTATATTTTTCAAGTGTGGGATAGAAGTATCACATGTGTAGGCATTTTTGAGCTATATCATGTCCACTTCATTGACCATTGTAAATGCTCCTGTGTGCTTGTTCAATGAGGGAAAGAAATTCATCTTGAGTGACATAATGGAGTAAGGTACCTTTAGTGGTTTAATATTAAATGATGTCATGTCACAATTCATATTTTTAAGCTTGTTTACAAATTTTAGTTTTTCATGAGAATCAATATCAATAGGATAAATTTGATGTTTGATAAATTATATAATGTTTATGTATTATGGGTTTTGTTTCATAGTTATAGCTTTAGTATGATAGAAAAAAGAATCATTTTTGGTTGGTAATGAAGATGGTGAATTTCATACGTGGATGAGAAATTGGGAATCATGAAGAGATTGATTGGGATGAAAAAGAGAGGCATATGAAGTAAGTCAAATATATCATCTGCTCTCATAGAATTGGTTCTATAGTAAAAGATTTGAATTCTTGTCCAAGAGTGGTAACAGTTTGATAAGGGATACGATTTTCACTCTTGCATTAGTAGTCACTATTAACTTGGGGATAAATGAGTTGTGAATTACCTAAATCATGTAGATAAGGGATGTTTAAATAAATGGTATCTTGCATGCCTAAGATGAAAACTTCATATTCAACCATGTTGTTAACATTGAAGGTTCCTCAAAAAGTGAGAGGTATGATTTTTCTATGAGGATCAACTAGGACACATCCTACCTCAACTTATTGGAGGAATTTAACACCATTAAAATGAAGGGTCCAAGTATCTTCATGTAGGTCAATTATAACTAGGTAATTCCTCAATGATGTCTTTAGGTTTTAGTTTATAAATGATAGCATCTGGTTCATCAAGATTATTTGTTTCAAGATCAGCCATAAGATAATGGAAATAATATTTGAGTGAAATGGATTTGTTAAGAACTTTAATGTATAATATTTAATCATCAAGAAGAGTACCTTAAAGATGAGTAGTGGATGGGATAAGAGTTGTATCAATTTGGTCAATAATTACTTTACCTTTAAATAATTTTTGGGTAATGATTTGTAAGTCAAATTTCATAAAGAAAACCATCCATTTTCCAAATTTATCATTGGGTAAGAAATATTTTAAGAAGAAGTGATGAAGAGGATTAGAATGGATGATAACATAAGTTTCTTGGTAAAACATGTATTGGTGAATCTTTTTAGCTATGAAATAAATGGTGAGATAATCATGTTCAATTTTGGTATAACATGTTTCATAATCTATTATAGAATGAATTATATAATATATGGCATATTCAAGACCTATTTCATCTTATTGGGTAAACATTACCCCAATTGATATAGGAGTAGAGGAAGTTTATAATATGAGAGTTCGATAATTTGAAGGAGGTTAGAGAGAAGGGATTTTTTAGTGGCCTATATTATAAAAATTGTAGGTCATTAGGAGAATTGGATTCATAAAGGTGGTGAATTAGATTGGAAGATGTATAATAGTGTAGGTAAATCAAATTGGTGGCACATGGAAAATGCATAATGAATTATGCAGTCAAGCAACTATTTTATGTAATAACCTAACTTCATAATGCAGTTTCCTGACTATAAGGTGCAGTTAGATGATTGTATAATGCCATCACCCAAAAACATCATGTATTCACCTGACTACACTTTTTAGTTGGGAGAGTACATAATGTTTTTGGGTGACTAGATTATGCAATCACCTAATTGCACCTTACATTAATCTACCTATATATAAATTTTATTCATCTACATTCAGATGTAATCCATCTACATGTAATTATCATTTGTCTGCAATTGCCCACCTACATATAGTTGTCATACACTTGTATGTGGTTGTCATCAGACTACATGGTACATATATCTGGATTCATATAGTTATCATCCATCTTTCCCTTGTTATTTCCAAGCTATCCCCTTCCAATAACCTATATAAGGCATCCACACACCCCATTTTGCACTTTCCATTTTCTTGATCCATCTATCCTTGCTCTCCATACTCACCTAGTTTTCCAAAGCAAGTCTTTAGCATCCATGTCTTCCCAAATCTCTTATACCATGGGTTTAAATATTTAATCCTACAAACAATGATTCAAAAATCTCATGTGCACTATGATCCTAAAACTTCTTCAGCAGGAGGATACATACATGGATTAGATTGACTAGTGAAAATTTAAAGGGATTATCGATATGACCCAATACAAAAGAGAGACTCATCTCATAAATTATCTATTGGTAAACTTTGACATTTACACATCAAAATTTACTATTCACTTGAGCTCACACAATGTATATTTTGGAACTACTCCATAGGAGATCCATTGATTAACAAGCTTATTGTACAAAGATGTAGAGGATGTCACAACAAAGGTAATGTTAAATGATGACAATAAAAAATATTTGGAGTCTATTTGTGCACTATACCTAGATGGTAATATGTTTTTCATTTTATAATTCATCCTTTTTTTAGACTTTTTTTACATCTATTAGACTATTAGTCATAATTTCTTAACAGGTCAATGTGTTTTTTGTTCCAGCTCCCTAGGGTCATGGTGGAAGGGGACTTAAAGTTAAAAGTGTGAAAAATCCCTTTCTTCTTGGAATGATTGAATTATTCTAGGCCAAAATTATATCTTAGGTAAGGATTTTGGATATTTCTTACTGGGTAGTTATTTATATTCTTCATACTCTCAATGATCAAAAATTTGATTGGTGTTCATTCCTTTCAAACAGAAATAGGGATGATGTCAATTATGCCATTCAAAATGAAAATTCCACATGTTATTGTACCAATTTTATTATTGCATTATATAATGAGTCTTTTTATGATTTACAATCCACACGTGTTCCAATATCTCTTCATCACCAAATGTTTGTTGACTCACTCTCACTAGAGGCCCAAGAGGTTAGGTTGCATTACACTATTATTATTTTCAAATAATTAAATAACTACTAAACTTTTTAATCTCAAAATATTATCATTATTGATTTCATAAAATATTATCTCAAGTTATTTCAATAATAAATGTGACAATAAATGGTCATCAAACCCTTGAGGCAACCACAGATACAAAAATGGAGGGTGACATAGAATCATTTTTGGTGTAGGCATTGCAAAGGAAAAAATGCATGTAAAGTTTTATTGTGACTCTAGTTACTAATCAACCTTCCCCTCATGTTATTAGTATAAATTAATACACATTCTTAGGCTTTAACATTGATTTAATTAACAAAAAAGTTTATCATTGTCATCTTAAAATATATTTTCTTTTTTTATAGTGGTACCTACACAGTCTATAATACAAGCAACATTGGCTAGAACTTTCAGAGTTCATTTTCAATCAGTACACTTAAAAAAAGGTGTGTGAATTGATTCAAAGTTTTTATTTTTAGACTAATATATTTTATTTGGAATAGATTAATTTAATATTGATAATAAAGGATTGATATATTTTTTATTTTATCCAATTTACAAGTCCTTCCACCTCTCTTCAAATGAGGAATTTCCTATACCAACCACTACCACCACCACCCTAACTTGTAAATATGGGAAGAGGGAAACATTTAATGTTTCCTATAGAGAATGGAGGATCAATGCAATTTGTACCATCTTATTTTACAAACTTTTCGATTGGTAGTCTCTCTAGTATGTTGGGAACCACCATATTACTAAAAAATATTGATATTGACAAGGAGTTCTTTGGGAAGTGGAAGATCCATGCCATTTTTAAATCCTCATGACATAATTCAAGAAGTCTAGACAAAAAATAAATTCTAGCCTCAACCCATAGTCAGACCTGATAGTCCACCTAACAGAGACACCCTTAAGGAGACTCCACAAAATGATGACCAATGCACTTTTTTCCAATTTTTAATTTATTGGCATATATTACTAAGGCCTTTATTAATGATTGTATTATTACCAACCTTGATGAATTAAGGACATGGGAATATAGGTAAAAAGTATTGATACAAGAAATAAATGTCTATTTTCACAACCACAACCAATGTGATCAGTTGTATGCAATGGTTAAACATCAGCCTAAAAAAATGATATTTTATTTAACCAGGTAGTTTTTGGTACTATTTCAGTGAGTAAAAACTTTAATGATAATTTTATTTATATAATGTTAAATAGGATTGAGAATTTGAACAAAAAATGCTAAGCATACTACAATAAATGGAGCAAAAACAAAATCCCTATTGATATCACAAATGCCAAAAAAGAAAAAGTTGTGGTGTCTATTTGTTATTGTTCAATAAAATTTATTTTATAATTATAAACTAATAAACATTTTTTGCTCATTTATAGTCAAAATTTAATAATTTAAAGAACCAATTTATCTTCCTTGACATGCATTTGAAGAGTGCACACAAGAGTATATATGCGGCCATTTATTTCAATGAAAAACTTGTTTTATTGAACAAATAAAAAAATAAATTATAGAAAATCATCAAATAATATGGCTTGGACCTTGAAATATTGTTTAAAGAGAGAGTTAAAAATGAACCCGTTATATCATTAATTTTCATCCTTGGAGAAGGTTCTTCAGGCTCTCTCCAATTGAGCTACACTATTGGGATAACCTCAAGCTGTGGGTCACCTATGGTGGGGTTGAACCTTTAGAGAAGGCCAGTTTCATCTTGATGGATCACCTAAATAATTTTTACACTAGGAAAAGGGTTAGAAAGGGAAAATAGGGATACTAAAAAGGCTAACAAGGTGATGCACCAAACTAAGTGAGAACTCACACAAACATGAAATATACATTAAATAAGCATAAGACAATACTAGCTTGCACAATCTCAAAATCTATCTAATTGCATAAGTGTTTCATACACTAGGTTTAAGAATAAATGAATGAATCTAGGAGGAGTTATAAGACTCACACTAAGATTGCATTAATGGCAGTAAGAACACAAATGTAGACCTGCAATCAACTAAAAAACACCCTAAAATAGTCAAGAAAGAAGGACAATGGGCATGGAAGATTCTCCTTCACAATGGCATCATGCAGAAGCTTACTAAACACAATTTAAAAGAAAGAGATAGGTAAAAGAAAATATTTATTAGCTTTAAGAGTCCTTTCATACAAGTTTTGATAGGGTCTAGCCTCATCAAATGAGAGTCTCTACTCTTCAAGAATTAAGAGAGAATCAAAAGTGATAGAGCCCTCTTCTAAAATCTGAGAGAGAACTTATCATATTGGAAAGAATGGGAGATATAGGAGAAAGGGGAGGGAAAGAGTGGGCATGCTATCCTAGGTCATTAAATGAGCTACCACCTTTTGATGAATGCCCCTACCATCTTTTAATCAAATTAGAGCTAACACATTATAGGCAAGATAGTCTTCATTTATCCCAATAGCCTCTGAATCATTTCATTAATTGAGAAACACACTAGAGGACAAGATTTTTCCCAAGGTGGTGAGTCATGATCCTATTTATGAAGAAGAACCCTTAGGCACCCTAAAAATCCATTAAATGCTCTAGCTACTTTCTCCAATCCCAAAATCCTTTTACTCTGATCTTCTACACCATCTCTACTTGCTTCATTATGAGGGCAAGGTCCTTACATCTTGGGACTTGAAAGAGCCATACCCAAGTCTTCTTAATCTTTTTCAAGTATGTGTTTCTCAAAAATATGACCATGTCAATAAACAAGACACTCCACATCTGCCCCTACTCTAAACCTGAGCATAGGTTTACTATAGATCAAAAACCAATCCATTTTATTGATTTTCCTATAGTCAATATGTTAATGCAGATCCGTAGGCTATGTAATCTTACTTTTAAACTATATTAGGTTTGAATATACCTATTCTACCTCTGAACCCTATGAATCCAAGGACTTATTGTATGCAATGTTGAAAAAATGAGAAAGCCAATTTTACATGCTCTAGATCTTCCCACAGAGGTCTCAACTAAGCTCTAATGACATCCTTTGAAGTATTGGCTCTAGTTTGACCTAAGTCAAATTTTATCCTAATTGAGTCCCTTACCCTTCAACTTTTAATATTGATTATCGATCATCATACTACATAGTGCTAGATATACCTTGTCAGATTTCATGCACACCACTGATCTTTTTTGTATAAATTGACATGGGTTATAGATCTTCTATCAATTGAATGTAGTTGAGAAACTTTTCACCCATGTATTTATATTTGATACTCACTGAACTTTTGACCCATTTCTCACCATTAGATCTACCTTTTCAGCTTTCATGCACACCATTGATCTATTTGGTCCCACTGACATTGTCAGTCACCATGTACCATTAGATTTATGCTTAGGTGCCCAATATATTTCCACTTGTTAGCACACATTCATTCTAAAAATTTTAATTGATGCTCACCACTGATCTACTTGGTATGATTAAATACAATCTATTGGATCTTTATGACCCACTAATACTATCAAGTTACCATTCATCGTTGGATCTTTGGTATGATTGAATACCAACTATTGATTTTGGATTATTTAAATTCAAATCACTAATTTATGAATCTAAAATTTGAATTTTTCATTCACATTTAAGGATTTTAAAATAAAATTATTATTAACATAGCTTTAACTTGACGTCCCAATGCACATTTCATTTTGTAAGTCTAACTTTGAAGCTTTATATCTTGAGATAGAAAAGACATCAAGATATGAAATTTACAAAGGTTAATCTTGGAACTGAAAGCATCATGTCCATGTGGTCTTTTCACCTAAGAGGCCTTCCTAAATGCATTTATTAAATGCACAATCAAGTTGATTTGTCTATTTCTATATAACATCCTAATGATATTCTAGTTATTCAAAGCTTGTGTCTGAACTTTAAAGGCTCAAAATGAGTCTCTAAGACTTGTGAAACCTACTTTATGTCCATAAAGGTCATGATCACCATGAGAAATTTTTGATCTTTGCACTTTGAAATCTTAGACCCATTTTCAAGCCTACTTCCCAAAGATCGACAAACTACACTTTAAACTTGCTTTAAAGTGTTTCAAAAGCTTTATAAGTGATATTTGATCTTCTTCTTCATTATTTGGTCACACCCTAAATTAGGAACCTTGTTTAGCTTGATACTATATCTAAGAACTTCTATAAATTATTTTACCTAGGCAAATTTCTATATGTATGCCAAAATTGGCCAACATTTATGGTGACATCCTAGGGTTACATGCCTATTATGCACAAGACAAGTGGCCTTAAACTAATCCATTGGGTATGTGGAGTCATAGTCTTTTGTCTCAACTGTCATGAAATTGATCCGAGGCTGATCCTTTTCTAGAAAACCTCCTCTTGAACTAATAAGGACCAAAAGAAACAAAGCAACAACAAATGTGCCCAAGGAACTTATTGAAAAAGAAACACAAAAAATAAAAGAGATGTGCTCAAAGCATGTAGAGGAAAGAATGAAATATATTATAATATTTTAAAATATTGTAGATTAGCTACAAAATTTTCTAATAATAAGGCTTTAAAAGAATACCATTGACTGTAATGGGTAATACCTCTCCATCTAGTTGGGCAAGCTAAAAATAATTATGTTGTTTGCATCCATGGATCAAGTAAGGATCAATCCAATAGCTATCAAACTTGGTATGGTTTCCTGGTTTGGCCTTATTTGAGACCTATTTGAGGACTAGGTCCCCTTCCTTGAAGTCCCTTATTATGGCTCTCTTGTCAAAGGCTTTCTTGACCTGAGCTTGATGTGACTATAGTGTTTTCATTGCAAGGTCCCTAGTTTCTTCAAGCTCTATGAGCTCTGCCATCCTTATTCTCATAAGCTCACTCTCCATCAACTCAAGCTAATGGGCTAACTCCAATGTCATCAGTTCAAGAGAAATGGGAAATTTAGCTTCCCTTCCATATAAAAGGACTTATGGAGAATTACTAATGGCAGCTTTAGGAGTCATTATGTCAACCCATAAGGCTATCCTTAGCTTTTTATGCCACACTCTTTGATTCTCTTCCATGGTCTTCTTGATAATCCTTATCAAGTTCTTCTTGGTAGACTCTACTAGTCCATTGCCTTAGGGGTAATAATTGGAGGATGTGTTGAGGTAGATGCCCATCTTAAGTGCCCATTCACTTATCTTCATGCCAACAAATGCTAAGGAATTATTTAAAATTATAGTAGTTGGAACCCTAAAATTGGTCATTATGCTATCATGGAAGTCTAACACTACTATTTCACTATCTTCTTTCAAGGCAATTACTTCTACCCACTTGGTGAAATAGTCAGTTGTAGTGAGCACCGATTTATGCCCCATGCTTGAAGATAGATTTATCATTCCTATGCATTCTAACCCATATTTCATGAAGGATTTCTCCACCTAGATTAGGTTGAGTGAAAGAGCTATTAATATTTACTTTCCTACAAATAGAGCATAATTTTGGCATTTATAGACCCATGCATAGGCATCTTTTAAAAAGCTGGGCTAGTAATAACTAACTCTCATTACCTTTGTTGTTATTTTTCTTGGATAAAAATGGCCTCATGTAGGTCCATCATGAAATTGACCAAAGAGCTTTCTCACTTGTTCATCATCTATGCACCTAAGGAGTACCCTTCTAAAGATAACACCATAAACTAATGCATAAGGTATATATTGAAGCCTAGAATACCCTTTTTGTTTCTCTATCCAAACCTTTAGGGCATTCTCCTATTAGCAAGAAATGTGTCATGTCTTGGATCCAACTATTGTGAGGTGGAGGTGCATCTAATTGTGAGTTATCTTGTGTCACCAAAATAACTTCTTTGTCTTCTTGAAGATTATCTATCATATGATCACATAAGCCTTTACCTCTTACCAACATGGTGGCTTTGATCTCCACATCATACTATATGACTTTAGTAATCCAACCAACTCTTTTCTCATTTAAATCCTTGTTGAGAATAAAATCCCTCACTCCAAGATGAGACACCATAGGATAGACCTTGCTATTGGAAAGCATTGGTCTAAACATTTTGAGGCTTCTCAAAGCTGCAAGAACTTGCTTTTATATGAAAGTGTATCTTACCTCATATTCTTATAGCCCTTGACTAAAAAAGGTGATTAGTTACTCCAGTCCTTCACCATTTTTTTGCATCAACATAACTAATATTTTGTCAATATTGGTAAAGGTGTACAATGTAAAATCCTTTCATAAATCAATACTCATGAATGAGAGTGCTTGGACAATGGCTTGCTTGATGGATTTAAATGTTGCTTTACCTTCATTTGACCAGGTAAACAATTAGATTTTATTCATCATGGTGGTGATGAGTTTAACTAGGTTTTAAAAACTAGGTATAAACCTTTTATAAATTTTATCTTCCCAAGGAAGCTCTAGATTTCTTTCTTATGCTTGGGTAGAGATAGTGCTAAGATAACACTTATTTTGTCAGAGTCAATGGATAGTCCATCCTTTGAGATAATGTGACCCAAAATCTTGGCTTCATGAATATCAAACACATATTTAATTGGGTTTAAAGAGATCCCATACTCTCTGCATCTTTCAAAGATCAACCTTATTGGTCCATGTGCTCACTAGCCTTCTTGGAGAAAATTGTGATGTCATCCAAGTAAACTAGCACCATTTGATTTATCAACCCTTAGAAAGCCATGTCCATGGCTCTTTGGAAAGTTTCCCCTACATTTGAAAACCCAAAAGGCATATTTTGGTAAGCATATGTGCCCCACTTAGTGGTGAAGATAGTCTTTTACTAATCTTCTTCTTTTACCAACACTTGTTTGTATCCTGAATACCCATCCAAAAGGGAGAAACATTCTAAACCAAAAACTATCTAAATTATTTTCTCCATGGATGGCAAGGGGTAATGATCTTTCAAGGAGACCCTATTTAGATCCCTAAAGTTAACACACAATCTGATTTCCCCACTCTTCTTCCTCATAGGTACCAAATTGGCTACCCATGAGTAGTGCTTAATGAGAAAGATGATCTTGGATTCAATCAGTTTAGTCAATTCTTTCGTCATAATATCTTCAATTTTGGGGTTTATAGGCCTTTACTTCTTCTTGATAGGCTTGGAATTAGCCTCTAGTTCTATAGTTTGTTGGGAAAATTTGGGATCAAAACCTATCAGGTCACTATAATCCCAAGAAACTATGTCTACATATCCTTTACAAATCTCTATGAAAGCATACCTTTCATATTTAGTGTTTACCTTCCCAAGCTTGAGGAGCTTGTCCTTGAAGATAAGGACTCTTTCATAATTTTCTTCACTTGTTGACATCACTACCTTGTCTTTTTTCATATGGTCTTCCTCATGGAAAAGACCTTCAAGGGTGACAAGCCCATTAGGCAGCTTATTAGATCTCAATTGAACTATTTGATCTTCATATTGATGTTGAAACTTTTCTTGGTTCATCAAAGAGAATTAAGTTTCCTGCTATAAGAAATAATCAATTTATTTGTCATTTTCAAAGACCTACCAATGAGATTCATTGTCTGGCACTGATGGTCTTACTACCACTTTGACATGTGGTTATACTCTGATCTTTTTCAAATATTTTGGAATATCAAACTGATCCCCCATAGCTACCAACATATCATCATGTTCATTCTCCTTCTCTGGTATTGCTTGGATGTTAAAGGCCTCAAAATAATCAATTAGGTCCCATACTCTATGTTTTTAAGACTTCATTAAGGGATTCTCAGTGATATTTTGGCCTCAAACCTGGTACACTACCAATTCACTATCTCCATAAAATTGCAAGAGAAAAACTTATCATTGGAAGGGGATAATAGCATTGCACTTATCATTTGAAGGGGACAAGGCCCTCATACTCTACTATATTTTAAGAGAAATTGAATTGGAACCTATAAGAAGAGAAATACTTATCATTGGAAGGGGATAATAACATTGCACTTACACCCATTCCAAGTTTGCTCCTTGAAATATCAAAGAAAATTTTTCATAGGCCACTAGGATCTTCTATAGGTCCAATGAGGGATGACATGGACTAATTTTCTTCATGTAAGTAGTAGACACCCATGTCTCTCTCTCTTCAATACCTTCTAAGGGATCAACCAAATGATTATCATTCCATAGTTCATCCAAAAACATGTATGGTTCCTCCTTAGGGTGAGTGTTCAATTCTTGACCAACCATATGTTCATCCTCATCAAAGATGGTGTAATTAAGTTTTATGTTGTCTGGTCCATAAGGATCTATGTGGAATTATGCAATGGGCTCAATCTTGATGAACACTTTAGTCCCATATCTTGTTTTGAATGCCATGTATGAATAAGCTACCTCAAGATAACCTCCAATATTTGTAGTGAATTCCCTAGATAGGCATAAGGCAAAGAAATGAGGTACATCTAGGATTAACACATCTTGAACCAATAAGACACTAGGATAAGAATGTGGGGTTAGGTTGAAGTTTTTGATTATGCCATATGGCATGGTATAACCAATTGGGGCTCATAATTTAGACCAAGCTAGTCTGTTATGGACTTTGGCATTACCGAGGTATTAGACCCACTGTATACCAAGAAATTATGCATGAAAGAATCACCAATGACTATTAAAATGTAGAAGGGAGGAGGTTTGACCACCTTCCCTAATTTCACTTCATTATATCTTTTGGTTGTATTGGTGAGAACCACATTCTCCTCAACTATTTCAATCTCAAGAACCTTGATCCTTGACAACACTTTTTGGAGGATGTATACCTGAATAGGCATGGAAATCATATCCCACATTGGCACACTCACATTGGAATTTTTTATTGTTTCACAATGTTGATGAGTGAACCAAAAACCTTTGGTTGTGCTTTAGGAGTCACAACTATACTTTGGATTTTTGAGTTTTGGGGAACAAAGACATTCCTCTTACTTTGACTCCTTATAGTGATTGTAACCTTTGGAATATTAGTAAGTCCATTTGGATTTGATATTAAAGGAGTAATGGTAGGAGGTTCTTTAACTGCTTCCTAATTACCATCCATGTTCCTTCTTTTGAATGTTGTATTAACTGCCACTAAGATGTATGCCTAGCTAGAACTAGCCTCTTGATTGAGTGCATAAAAATCTTATTGCTCATAATTCACCATTATAGCACCAAACCAGCTTGGCCCTTGATAAGGGATTTGACCTTGTTGAGGCTCTTCTAGTCTTATCATCATGGGCATCTATGTGTTTTAAGCTATGATAACTTGACTATACCCATAGTTGGCATCCTGCCACCAGTGATAATTGAAAGCTTGGTTTAAGTCAATGTTTGGGATAATGGATTTCCCAAAAGACTAGTTCTAAAGCATGGTACCCTTAGCTTCTTGAGAAAAATTGTTTTGAATAGGGACTAAGGTGTTGGAAGTGCTTGCAACATTTGGATTATAATTGCTTTGTCTATTATAATTAGGCTACCCTTGTCCCTGGTTTTAATCTTGACCTTGGAAATTTCCTTTATAGGGTGGCCTATTTGCTTGATAATATTGTTGTTGAGGTTGATATGAGGCTTGCTAAGGCCTACTGAGAGCTTTCTACCTCTTAAAATTTACTAGCTCATTTCCCAAGGATTGAAACATGCTATTAAGCTCTTGAAAGTTCTTATGTTCTTGGGAATCACTAGACCCACTAGTGGAGGCTTTTTATTACTTTGGTGAGGGTATGGTAGAAACTATGGGCATAGGAGGAATGACATCAAGGGGAGGAATAGAAATAGGGGATGACTTGATCTTAGGGAACAAAGGCATTGGTGGTCTAGGTGTAAGCTTGATATCTTAGACTAGAGAATTTTTTCCTCTAAGTGCCACCTCATATGTATTTGGCAATGTGTTTCCTCCCATAGACTAGATCATTACTACAATTGCACTATTAAGGGCTTTAAAATAGTATAGGAAGGCAAAGGTAGGGGTAGGACTAATAGAGACTAGGATCTTATCCCAAGTATTTTAAAACCTTGTATTGATGTCTTGCATGACCTCATGAGAGGCTCTTTTTATTGTGGTTAATTGTTTTGAAAGTGACAAATGGTCACTTTTATCTTCAAATATTTTACATGAAGCTTTTCCTAATTGTCCCCATGTGGAAATGGAATTGGCAGCAAGGCTTCTATAGTAGCCTAAGGCTTTACCTTTGAAAGAAATGGATAATAACCTAATTACTACATTTTCCTCATTGATATCATGAATTTTGCAAAATTGGTTATATGAATGAGGTGCTTAGAAGGGGTTATAGCTTGGTCTCTAGTGAAATAGGGGACACTCTTAAGATCTTCTACTAGGATAAAATCATATTGAGGGAGGGATAGAGGACTTTGGATATTAAAAGCCACAAAATATCTAGGTACTATCATGGATATGAAAGGGATTAATAAAGGTCTTCTTGTTGGGGAAAGCCTTGAAATTGACCTAGGAGAAAAGTTGCCTTTATATGGATGTGTATTAGTAAACCTTAAAATTTTGACTAAATTTAAAGGAAATATAAAAAAATTAAGGAATTACCTCTTGAATCTAACTTTTTTATCACCTTTGGCATGAGATGAAGTCACTGCTCTACTACCATAATGTTGAATCTTCTTTTGGAGTCACTAGATGTCTTTGCTTGGAAGATATCACTGATACAGATTGATCTAACTAGCATCAAATTTTAACCAATCTTCTTTGAAATGATGCTCCATAGAGCATGCAAAAAACTATTGTAGCATTAATTTTCACCCTTGGAGAGGGTTCTTTAGGCTCTCTCCAATTGACCTACACTATTAGGACAACCTCAACCTTGGGTCACCTATAGTATGATTGAACCTCTACAAAAGGCTATCTTCCACTTGATGGATCACCTAACTAATGTTTGCACTAGAAAAAGGGTTAGAAATGGGAAATAGGGATCCTAATAAGGCTAAAAATGTGATGCACCAAACTAAGTGATAATTCACACAAACACGAAATATACACTAAAGAAGCATAAGACAATACTAGCTCACACAATCTCAAAATCTAGCTAATTGCATAAGTGTTTCATACACTAAGTTCATGAAGTAATGAATGAAGCTAGGAAGAGTTATAAGACTCAAACTAATTTTTAATTAATGGTAGAAATAAAAAAAAAATTCAAACCTACAATCAACTTGAAAACACCCTAAAATAATCTAAAAAGGACAATGGGCAAAAAATATTTTCCTTCACAATTCCATCATGCACAAGCTTACTAAACACAGTTCAAAAAAAAGAGATAGGTAAAAGAAAATATTTATTATCTTCAAGAGGCATTTAATACAAGTTTTGATAGGGTCTAGCCTTATCAAGTGAGAGTCTATGCTCTTCATGAATTAAGAGAGAATCAAAAGTGAGAGAGTCCTCTTCTAAAATTAGAGAGAGAGCTTATCAAATGAGAAAAAATGGGAGATATAGGAGAAAGGGGAGGGAAAGAGTGGGCATGCTATCCTAGGTCATTAAATGAGCTACCACCTCTTGATGAATGACCTTACAATCTTTTTATCAAATTAGAACTAACACATTATAGGCAAGATAGTCTTCATTTGTCCTAAAAGCCTCCAAATCATTTCATTGATTGAGCAACACACTAGAGGACAAGAGTTTTCCCAAGGTGGTGGGTCATGATCCTATTTATGAAGAGAAACCCTTAGGCACTCTACAAATACATTAAATGCTCTAGTTTCTTTCTCTAATGCCCAAATCCTTTTGCTATGATCTTCTATGCCATCTCTACTTGCTTCATTATGAAGGTAAGGTCCTTACATCTTGGGACTTGACAGAGCCATACCCAAGTCTACTTAAGTGGTTGTAAATATGTGTTTATAAAAAATATAACCATGTCAATAGTTAAGATACTCCTTCACATCTACCCATACTATAAAATTGAGCATATGTTTACTATAAATCAAAAACCAATACATTTTATTGGTTTTCCTATAGTCAATATGTTAATGTAGATCCTTAGGATGCGTAATCTTGATTTTGAACTATATTAGGTCAAAATAGACCTATTCTACCTCTAAACCCTATGGAAGCTAAGGAATTATTATACACAATGTTGAAAAGATGGGAAATCTAAGTCTACATACTCTAGATACTCCCACAGAGGTCTCAACTGATATCCAATGGCATCCTTAGAAGTATTAGCTCTAGTTTGACCTAAGTAAAATTTGATCTTTATTGAATCCCTTAGCCTTTGAATTTTAATATTGACCATCGATCAACTTGTTGTGCACCATTAGATCTTCCTTGTTAGATTTCATGCATACCATCAATATTTTCTATATGAATGGACATGGGCTGTAGATATTCTATTAGTTAAATGAGATTGATACACTTGTCACCTACATATTTATATTTGCTATTTGCTAACCTTTTGACCCATCACTCACTGTTAGATCTATCTTATCAGCTTTCATGTACACCATCAATCTATTTGGGCCCACTAACATTGTTAGTCATTGCACACCATTGGATTTCTCCTTAGGTACCTAAGATATTTCCACTTGTTATCCGTTCATTCGTGGTGACCTTTTAACTTGATGCTTATTGTTGATCTGCTTGGTACAATTAAATATGCTCCATTAGATCTTTAGGACCCACTGACACTATTAGGTTACTACTTACCATTGGATCTTTTAACCATTAACCTTAGATTATTTGAATTCAAATGATTAATTTATGAAGTGAGAATTTGACATTTTCATGCACATTTAAGTATTTTAAAACCAAATGGTTAATTATCGTAACTTTAACTTGATGTCCTTATGCACATTTCAGTCTATAAGTCTAAATTTAAAGTATTATATCTTAAGATAGAAAATAAATCAAGATATGAAATTTGTATAGGATGATCTTGACACTAAAATAATCATGTCCATGTGGTCTTTAAGCATGACAAGAATTCCCAAATACATTTATTAAATGGACAATCAAGTTGATCTATCTATTTTTGCATGGCGTCCTGATGACGTTCTAGCTCTTTAAAGATTGTATATGAAATTTCAAGGCTCAAAATGAGTCCCTGAGACCTTTGAAACCTAATTTATGTCCATGAAGGTCATGATCACCATGAAAACCTATTGATCTTTGCACTTTGCAATCTTAGACCCATTTCCAAGCCTACTTCCCAAAGATCAATAAATTGCACTTTAATCTTGATTTAAAGTATTTCAACAGATTTGTAAGTGATATTTAATCTTATTCTTAATTATTTGGTCACCCCTCAATCATGAACCTTTTTTATCTTGATACTCTATCTAGGAACTTCTAGAAATTGATTTATATAGGCAAATTTTTGTATGTAGGCCAAAATTGGCCAACAAAACCATCCTTGATATTAACTAGTGATATTGTTGTAGATGAAATAGTAATTATTGTGAATATTAATACCACAAAAAAATATGTTACAGATTCAGATATCCTTTCAGAGGCCACTACTTCTAGCCAAGCGGATGCTCAGGCTGGTTTGGGAACAGAGGCAAACACCCAAGTGTCTAAAAAATAATGAAATTTCAATTTGGAATTTTATTTTTGTTTTGTGATATTAGTGTTTTTTGAAATTGTATTATTTTTTTTTGAAAAATAATGAAATTTCTATTGAGGTTAATCTCAAACAATATATATTTTAACTTTGCCTTCCATACTTGTATTATTTATTTCTATAAATGCACAAGGTTTTCTTTTGTTTCAATCAATAAAATGATATAAGACTTTGGAATTTTAGTGGGTGTTTATGCATAATGTATAATAAATCAATGGAACCTTTTATTATTTTATTTTTATTGTTTAAAGATTTAAAAACAAAAAAGTCCTTACTCTTTGATGAATCAATATTGTTTCTTTTTAGAACTTACTATTTTAGAATTCTATAGATTACAATTAAAAAGCATGTCCAAAATTAAAAAATTCTTAAATGAATAAAAATATGAAATAAATCAATAATAAACTAAAAATACTATTAAAGAAATCAATTATAAATAAATAATACTATTAAATAAACAAAAGATATTTATCATAGGGTTGCATTTAACTCAAATAGATTTCAAATACATGTTGAGGTATATTAATATTATTGTGTTGAGAAATTGATGTTTTTATTGATGTCAATAATAATTAAATTTCATTAATTTCCTAGAGGTGCTCTTGTGAAGATGCATGGAAAGTGATCATGATGGCTTAAGCATGATCTAGTAAGTCCTTGAGTTTTGCATGAGGTCTTGGCGTAATGTTGTGTTGTGACAAGATTATGAACAATGTTGCTTTGTATTGATATAAGAGATCATAAAAAAGAGATTTTTGATTATGTTTAAGTGATTTTTGTGATATGGTCATTGTTGACCAAGTTCATAAGAAATCAAGCCTTTGTGGACAAAGTGTTTTATGAAGCCCAGTCTTGTCTTGGTGAAGACATGATTAGTGAAGCTTGGTGAAGTAAGTGAGATCATGTAAGTGAAAAGATGTTTGACATTGTGTAAAAATGTGTAAAAGGTAGATAAGATTTTAGAGGAGGTTTCAAGGCTAGTTCATGGCTTAGTCATTGCATGAAGAGACCTAGGGAAAAGGCATAGGCTTGGTAGCATGTTGAGGTGAGCAGTCTAAGACTTGTGACAAGAAGATTGGTAGTATGTGAGCATAGTATAAGGTTTTTTGTCATGAGAGTGAGTTTTAGAGTGCATTTATAGTGGTAGGAAGGTCAGTTTCAAATACCTAATGTGTCCTACAGGTCAAGAATCTAAATATCAAAGTCAAAGATGATGATGAGGCATAAGATCAGTTTTCCAAGGCAATATTGCAAAGGTGAGTATTGATAAAGGTTTGGTATGTTGTGTCAAGTTTATTAATGTTTTATGAGGTCATGATTTGAAGAATAAAGTGTGAAATACTATTTTAAGGTCTGTAGAGTATGAAGAATAAATATTTCCATGCCTAAGAGACATTTTTTATTCTTGTTGGCACATGTGCCTATTGCATGGGAAGCTGATCTCTTATGGAGAGATGGAAAAGGGTACTATAAATGATTTACAAAAATTAGGATTTGGTTTTAGGGGTAGATTTTTATGAACAAACATTAAGAAAGGAAATCGATCTAAAGCCCTCATAAAACCCTCATAGTGACCCGATATGGAAGATCTTAACAAAAATGGCTTAGAATGGATTGGATTACCTAGTTTGATGTTTGGATCATGGAGTGTACTCTTCCAAGTACCTCTAAGTGGAATTGGTTTATCAAGTTAGTGAGTGGACCCCATAAAATAGTGCTTATTTCTCATAAATTTGGTATAACAGACAAAGTTGACCAACTCAAAGAATGAAAATAATTAGAAGACAAAGTTTGATACTTGTAATTAATTTTCATGGTTTTTTTTGAGTATTTTATATAATTTAAATATGATAAACTGATCATGGAAGTTGAGCTATCACTAAAAAGTCCAATAGTGCAAATAGTGAGAAAAACCAAGTAAAAGTGAGAATGAGAATAGGGATATGTTTTCATGGATGAGGGATGGATCCAAATGAATTGGGTTTTTATTAAATATTGGTAACACATTTCCATATTATTTAGATGTTTTTGAGGTCAATAAAAATGTTTTTCATAAGTTAACCTCTCTTGTGCAGATAAGACAGTGATTAGGTAAGATTGTGAAATTGGTCTACAAGACCAATATTATCACTTGAACATGATATATATCTATATTATGATTATATATTTATCTCATAATATTATATACATGCATCAATATTTCCTAAAAAATCCCACACAAGTTTTGAAAGTCATAATCACCATGACTGGTCCTCAAGGCAGAATGGTAGTTATGGGTATGCAAGATGGAGTAATGAGTTTGAGATGTTATATTATGAGTTAATGTATCTAGTGAAAATTATTATAGTTTTTAGGATATATGACCTATAAATTATTTATATAAGGTTTAGATTCAGTATAAAAATTTGAAGCCAAAATGGCTTATTTGGCTGAGCAAGGACTATGAAAGAGAAGGCCAATAAATTGGTCTACAAGATCAATAGTTACCACTATAACTTATGATTTATATAATGGATGATGTTATATAGGTCACATAATAAATGTGGATGTGAATTATATGTCTTTGAAGTGTCCTTATATGAGCTTAAGACAACATTCATCAGGACTATGTTTTGGAGTATTCAGATAGTTTTATGTGTGTTAGTAAGATTGATGTTCCTAAGTCATTATGCTCAGTTTGAAAGTTTACTAGGAATGTGATGATGTTATAAAAATTCCATGGGATTTTATACATGAATATGGAGTGTTTTAAAGTGCCTATACTAATTTTTAAGGTCAAATTGCTAATGATTGGGTTTTGAGCTTTTTGGCAGTTCTAAGTGAGCTTTTTGATGAGGTGTTCCTATGTCTTTATATCCTGATTAATGGAGTCTAATGAGTTTTATGATGACCCTGAGGTTTTAAGTTTACATAAATATTTTTATTGTGAGTAGAATATGTTTTTATAGGTTGTTTGAGCTTTGTCTTTAAAGACAATGTTTTTGGGATAATTAGGCCTAATAGGTCATTAAGCCCTAATAGTGCTTTCAAGGTGTGAGAAAAGGTTATGTGGCTTATTGAGAATGGAGGAGGTTATTTTAGGTTTATATATAAGTGTTTCAAATGTTTTATTTCCTTGGTGAGGGCCATATAGGCCATATAGGTTCAAGTTGTTCTGTGGAAAGGATAGACCTAATTGTAATTAGGTCTCTAGTAGGCCTAAGAAGAGAAGGTGGTTTAAGTGAGTTTGGCCGACCTAATGATGATCCTATTTTGATTTATTATTGTGTATAATATGTCCTAAGATACTTATTTTTATTTAAACTGATGGATTAATGTCTTATTTGACCAAGAGAGTATGTGAGCAAGTTACTTATATTTATACAAGGTTTAATAGGCCTAATTGGGTGTGTAGTAGAGAAGACACCTATGAGCAAATAAGAGGGTAGATTGTGAAGGAGAAGGAGGACTATAAGATCATAAAAATAGGAGAGTGAAACTATGATTAACATATAATAACATTTACTACATGTGGATTTCAAGGTTAGTTGACCTAATAAGCCTAGTAAGAGGCTTGTTGAGTGAGGAAGCCTAAGCAACAGATTTGAGTGGGATAAAGTGAATGAAGAGCTAAGAAAGGAACATCATCTATTGGAGACTAAAAAAAGGAAAAATATGGAAGTCATATGAATACTTGGCTAAGTGGGTGCTTTGTCAAGAGGTGGCTGAGTTGGTGCTAAGTCACCTAAGGGGTTGGTGCCTCCTTACAAGTTGGTGCTTGATAAAGGCTTTGTTGAGTTGGTGATTGACTAGTGAGGGGTTAGTGCTCATTGTGGGGTTGGTGCCTCAGTGAATCTTTATTACTTGATTATATTAATGTAATCCAATCTATGCTTTAATGTTTTTTATTCCTTATGAGGTTTTCCCACATATCTCTTGTGGTCATATGTTGTATGCTTGTTTATGCATTGGTTGATGTATGTGTTTAAATGAATGCTTCATTAATGATGATTAAAATTGAATGATTTTTTTAAGGGTAGTGATTCACCCCCACCCCCTCTTAGTGGTTGTGACTCTAACAATTAGTATCATATTAGGTCCTTTGGAGAAGGCTTGATAGCTTGAAGGTGATCCTAGAAGCACAAGATCGATATGCAAGTAAGGAAAGAGAATCAAGAGTTGAGATCTACGGTCAATGTTATTAAGGATAAATTTTTTACCTTGAAGAGTGACATGGTCATAATGTACAAATAAGATGAGAAGGCTACCAAGGATCTTAAGGATTAGTTAGAGGCTGTAAATGCATGCCTAAAATCAAAAGAAGAAAAGTACAAGCAATACAAGATAGATTTGAATCAGCTCTTAGTCAGGATGGGAAAGAATGAGAAATATAATTATAAGTTCATCAAGGATGCAAATACAAGATTAAAATCAAAGGAATTTGAGTGTGATTAGTTGAAGACCAATCTAGGTTATTTGAAGGTTGTGCATGAATAACTTGTAGTCAAATTAAGTGAGTTTGAGAAAGAGCAAGAGAAGTCAGATCAAGTCAAGAAGGATGAAAATATGAATGAAAACATGAAGAAACCAATTAGGCATCCCAATGAAATAAGGCATTCAAATTATTTTTGTGGCCATTATTTTTTTGTCATCATTTTGGTTATAGGGCAAGAGATTATATGAAGAGAAATTGGTTAAAGGGAGATCATAGTCATCATCAAGAAAGAGGTATGAGTGAGGTTGTTTGTTATTATTGTCATAAGGTTGGTCACATTGAAAAATTCTATCCAAATGGAATTAATAGGTAATCAAGATATGACAAGGTGTAGACACTCAAAAACTAATCATTTTTGATGTCAAAAAACACTTTGGACCTTTAATTGACCTTTGGATCTAGTTAAACCCCCTAGTGGACTTAGCCCTATTTTCAACTTGCTAGCCTGACATTTTAATTCACCTCTTTTTAACCAATTCTTGACCATTTTCCTTAGGACCCTTGATCACCAATGGTTAAGCCTAACCATCAATGGTCAGGTTCCCAGCCTCTACCAAATCAATTTTTAGATTGAGTGTAAGATTAAATTCACACTTAATTTGGCAAATTTCCAATTGGTGATACAAATCAGCTTTGTGGTGCCCAAGTTAGCATCTTTATCCTTTACCAAACTATCAAATTATTCCTATAAAAGAAGAGCTACATGAAGGAGAGTGGATGGGAAAATCTACAGGTACATGTTTTCAAAATCTCTTTATAGGTATTCATCAACCCAAAACTCTACCCAAACCATTTTCAAATCTAAAGCACTGTTATGCTTGCAGAATTCCTCTAGGTCTTTTCTACCATGTCTTCATTTAACAAACAATAGGTATCCCATCATTTTATTTTGCAAGTTTATTATTTCTTTTCCTAATATTTATTACCTTGATCAAATTATTCTATAACATATTTTAAACCCATATGCAAAGTTCTTTCTAACCATTTACCCAACCTACAACCTTCATTTTCTTCATTCCCAAAATTTGGTAGGCAACCATCGATGGTTATCCCAACTATCGTCGATTACCTCAACCATTGATGGTTATCCAAATGCTTCCAATTACCTTAACCACCAAAAATTATCCCAACCATCACCAGTTACCTATCTATAACCAAACCAATAACCTTTTACCCATTGATCAAACCTTTGACCAAACTCTATTTTTTGCCTTCCATCACAAACCAGACCTAACTTGACCTAAACATTTATTTTTAATAGTTAGCATTTACGTTAATTACTTAATTCATGAATTTCATTTAAAAATTATTTATTTCATTAGATTTATTACTTTCATGTTATGCAACTTTTCCTTCTTTTATTTATCCAACCCTTTTTATCATAAAGGGGATTGACAGCCATCCTAGCAAGTTGTTGCTCTCTTGGATCTGGCATACACTTGGTAATCCCCCCAGCTTATTTTTTAATCAACAAGTTTATTTTAGTTCTTTCTTATTTGTATGTCTTCCTCCATAGAAAAATAAGAGTACTCACCTTCGTCTGGATATCAATGCACGCGCATTTTCAACCAGGTACCCTTACACACCCATTTCTTTCAGTTTTACCTTCTTCCTTCATAAATTATAGAAATAGTTAAAATTTGAGTAAAACATTCTGGCACACATGATGGAACCCACCACCTTTATTTTCTTAGTTATAATTACATTCTTTCTATTTGCTCATCCAAAGAAATCTAAATTTTTATTTTGGGCTTAAAACAAACCTTACATCCATTGTTTTCTTGCTATTTTTGTTCACCTAGTAACTTAAAAATGAAAGAAATCTATTGTAGCTACACTTTTATATCACACACAAAACCTAAACCACATAATCAATCAACACACCATAACATACTTGAGACAAGGCCTGACTAGGATTTCACCACCTAATGGATAACCTTACCCTACTTGGTAATCCCACTTGGATTTCATCACTAAGGGGAGAACCCACTCCATTATATGGTAGAGTATAATCCATAGAGAAATGGTATATCTTGGCTAAGTGACCCAGCTTGACTTTAGGATCATGAAGTGCAGGGAACAAGCCCCTACTACTAGGCCATGTACCCAGTCCAGTACATATTTTCTTGAGTGCCTAAACCTTACCCAAAACCATCTTTAGCTACCTATCTTAGTACCCAATTTGAAAAAGAAACTACCTTTACACATTTTTAACTAAGGCATAAGCCAACACAAGATAAAATTTATCCTAGGAGCCAACACACTCAGTGTATGCATTTCTTTCTAGACCTTTTTCTTATTTTCTCTTTGTTTAAGTTGTGAGGAATTGACCTTCTACCATCAACCTTACATACTTTTGACCTCATTTACCCTCATATCCATTACCTTGTTCAAATGGAGAGGCTTTCTAAAACCTTCTCTATAGATCCTGGCCTTGTTAGAATCTCAGACCACAACCCTCTTGCATCTGAGCATTACCTGGCATCTCGAGATAGCTATGCTTCTTTCCTTACCTAAAATCAACCCAAATCTACCTATCACCCATCAAATTTAAACCATAATCAGACCCTAAACCATCAACTACCACCTGAACTAGTTACAATGTTAATAAACTAGATAAGCAAAGTAGAGTTATCTATTTTTAGTACCCATGACCAATCAACCCTTACCTGCAACCAATCAAATTTCAACTTCAAACAACTAACAACCTATCAATAACCCTTTGACCATTATCTTATACAACCAATAATTTATAAACATCTACCATATCCATCACCCCAAACTTGTCAAAACTTGGGCAATTTACACCAACCCTCATATCAATTACCTCAAATCACCTTATTAACCAACCCACCAACCTATTAACCTATCAACCTAACCTTTCAACCAGCTTATTAAACTATTAATCTAACAAACAACTAACATACAAACATATCGATCAAACCAAACCAATTAAGCCAACCCACCTCATCAACCTTAATCAAGTTATCAAATCAAGCCAACAACTATCAACCCAACCCTTATTAGCTAATCCTACCCAACTATCAACCAAAATTACCTGATCAATCTAACCTATTCAACTTACCCACCTTATCAACTTCACCCACCTTATAACCCTTATCAACCTTATCAAAACCAACCAATAACTACCAATCAAACGTACCTAACCTATCAAACCTACCTAACTTATCAAACCTATCAAACCCATCAAACCAACCCACCTCATCAAACCCACTAGCTAGCTCATCAACTCAAGAGCCAATGGTGTACCCTCTTCCTAGGTAGTACACCCTACTAGGGGAACCATATGCCTCAATACTTGATACATTATTGGAGGATTCTATCATTAACCTTCCTCCAATCAGACCCATCAATATTTATCTTCTAAAACCATTTTGGTTCAGAGAAGATGAATTTCGTGCCTATCATCATAATAATGGACATGGGATAGACAAGTGTGGATCTTTCAAGTTGCTCATCCAAAACCTTATTGATCACAAGGAGGTCTCAGAAGAAATTATTCATGTTCCCTCCAACCTATCCTTAAATATCATCAAATAATCAACCATGGAACCTTTTCCTTCACTCATTGTTGAGGAAACCATGGTCTAACCCTAGACCAAACCACTTGTTACCCAAGTAAAACCTTGCCAAATTTCCTTGAAAACTAACTTCAAGGAAACAACCCATCAATTATTTCCACTTACCCATGTGGGATCAACCAACCAACCTTTTCCACTCAACCATGTAGAACCAACCAACCTACCTTTTTCACTTACCAATTTTATGGAACATATTAACCTAGCCTTAATGACCATCAACCAAACCAAACTGACCATTAGCCTAACTAAACTTACCATTAACCTAACCTTACCTATAGCCATCCACCAAACCAAACCAAATAATCCAACCAATCAAACCAACTCAACCATTTATCTTACCTCTCTCAACTAGTCAAACCAACCTCTGCACTTAACTAGTCAACCATAATCAACATACCTTTCCACTCAACCATAACCAACCTACCTAATCACCTAAACCAAAATCAACCTATCAAACCTACCCCATCCTACCTAAATCCAACCCAACTACCTTTTCCTAGCCTTGGTGTACTAGAGGAAATCCCACCAGAACCACCACTTATTAACTTGACCTACTAACCACTAACCACTAACAACTAACAACCCTAGGGGAGGTGGGTGAACTCATATTCACCCCTCTTGAAACCTTATTACTAACCATCACCTCATCTCAAGATCATTTCCCCCTCTTCTAACCATCCATGGAAAACACAAATGGGAAAATGGCCCCTCCATAAGGCTTTGACTATTTGAAAACCTAAACCATACCTTAATAATTAACTAAACTAAACATTGGCATTTTTGCCTTAAAATCATCTACCTAACCTATCCAACCAACCAAACCTACCCATACTACCTAACAAATCAACCTTGTCAACCTTACTCACCTTATCTAAACTTATCAACCTACTTAATCAAACCTAACCTAACCTACCTAACCAAATAATATTACCCAACCTTATCCACAACCAATCAAACCTTAATTATCAAACTTCAACCAAAATCCATAAACAAACTGTTAGAACCACCTACTCATTTTTGGAGTCACCTTCCCCCCCCCCCCCCCCCAACCCATTAGAGATTACCCTTTTCCACTAACCTATCCATTGGAAATTAGCCTTCTTCATTCACCAACCAACCAAGCAAATAAATTTAACCTTAGCCATTCTTGACTACCTTTTACACATTTATTTATTTTAACTATTTTCTTCCATTAAATTATCACCTAACCAACCTCACCTTTTTGTCAACCCATACCTTTTTTCCATCTACCCATGAGTCACAAAGTAACTGGAGGATATTTAATCTTATGACTGACATTACCCACCCATGTAAGCATGGATTTTGGGCATATCAAGTTTGAACCTCTTAAATTATTTTGCTTTCATGTCTATTCCTTGGTTAAACTAATTTCCTTGTCATTTTGTGTCTAACTTAAGCTCATCCCTTATTTTCAATCACCTTCATCTCCTTATCTTTAAAGAACACCGATTAAAAATAAGATCATGTGATTATCTATCACAAAATTTTACCTAATCCTAAGCATGGATACCATGCCCTACCCATGGCATGATTCTCATGGATACTTTTCATCTCTAATAAGATGGAATCCCATGGTCATTGTCACTTCAAACCACCTCTTCCACCCATAATCAATGTTATTATGCTATGGATTCACCTCCATAATGAAAACCTTAGGCCTCTATAAATGGTCCATGTCTAATCAAGCATATAAACATTTGGAATATCATAATATCATTTAGGTCAATATCTTTAGCATGAAGACTACTTCCTTGAAGGGTGACTACTAAAAAAAATCTAAATTTCTTGAACTTAAAATAGACTACTCCCTTGAAGGACGACTATCAAATTTGAATGAAACCAAACTTAGACCACTCCCTCAAAGGATGGATGAGTCAAATTTTATCAAAGTCAATCATTTGGAGCTTCTCGCATCGATCAACTTCACCAACACATCAAAATAAGCAATAAAAAAAAATTATCCCAAGAAAATTGTAATCAATTTTCATAAGTAAACTTCCCCTATCAATCAATCTACACCTAGCATATGACATGGACTTGTCTATCATGGTTCCTAGGTCACCTACATAAGGGGCAAGCCATCCTTACAATAATGTTTCCATACCTATCACCCACTACCTACCATCCATTTCCCTATTTATCCTCCACAAATCAAGGGATTTTGAGCTTACTTGACAACATGCTATCAAGTTACTTTTTTTTAACCATCTAACAAACAATAAAGCAAAAACATGATAGGGGTTTTATGTTCATAAACTCATCCATCTTTCCATCATGATATTTATAAATCATAGCATTTAGCTTCCCCCTTATACTTTTGTGATCACTTGGGAAGATATGTCTTCTTCCTTTGGAGTCATTGAAACCAAATCATCACTTAATTAACCAAACAACCCAAACCAAAATCTGACTCATCAAACCTATAAAACCAACCTTTTACCTTATCTAAAAAATCCAATAACTACCACTACCAATCACATTCACCTTACCCATTCAATTAAATTAACATATCAAACCAACCAACCAATGAAGTAGCTTGACCTTTTACTTTTGCGAGTCACCTTCTCCCTAAACTTCTCCATAATCCTAGCCAACCAAAACCAACCAATACCTACCCTTTAGAGGTTACTTTTCTCCAATCACCTTATCTTTCTCCAATCAAACCCTTCAAATACTAAATTGAAAGAACTACATCTGGTCTGAAGTTATTTTTAGATATTACATCCATGGGACTATGTAGGTAGCGTCCTCTTATCTTATACATCAAGAGTCAGCTCAACCATCCCTTACCTAATAGACTTAACCTAAGGAGACATGTCTTCCTCCTTTTGAGCCATTAAAACCACCCACTTACCATAACCACCAAACTATTAGGGATTACCTTCCCTCATGAACCTTCAACTTGTCCAAGCCAACCCTACCCTTTTTAGAGATTGCCCTTCTCCTACCTTTTCCAACCCTTTGACCATCATCCTATATAAAAAATAACCATCAACACCAACTCAACCATTATTTATACCAGTCTCAACTTCAAACCTATCTAACCTCATCAAGCACTGGGTTATCTACCTACAACCACCATCCTAACCTGCCTTGTCCACTTTACCTAACTAACCTAATACATCAACCCAACTAACCTTATCAACTTTATCTACCTTATAAAACTAATAACCGTCACCCTAACTATAGATCTACCAAATCCAACCTATCAAAACTATCAACCAATAATGACCAACCAAATTTACCTACCCTACCCAACCCATACAATCAATCCATCTTATCAACTTCACCCAACTATCAACTCAACCTTACCAAATCAAACCTTGCCAACCATTCACACTTTTTAAAACCTTACCTATATTGATCAAAACACTTATCTAACCAACCACTTATCCACATAATTTATCCACTTAACCTAACCTTACCTATCTATCAAATTTATTAACCCTATCAACTTTATTAACCCTATCAACTTTATCAACCCTATCAACCCAAACCAAACTAAGTGATATACCCAAGTGGGGAAACCCATATGGAGCTTACCTTTCTCCACCAACCTATTAGGGAGTCAGCCTCTCCCTCAAACTATGGAGATTACCCTAATCCACTAACCTATTTGGGAGTCACCTTCTCCCTTAAATTTTAGAGATCACCCTTCTTCACCAAACCACTCAACCATTCAATCGCATCCACCTTGATGTTGGCCCTTTTAACCAAACCTATTACATAGTTTGTGATGACCTTGCCTTGGTCCTTTTGACTATATTGAATGACCTTTCCATGTTGAACATTTGAATTTACACTACTTCATGCACAATCAGTCAGACCATTTGTGTTTTTCTTAGGAGAACTTCTTACCCTAAATACCTGAGTAAACACCAACCCTATCTAGGAGACTTGATAAGACTAACCTGATCAATTATGACCAATGTTGGGGATCAGTTACCTTATCATTTATCTTAAAACCTAACCTTATTGTTACCAATATGGAATATTAGTCTTTGTGAGATATTGACTATCATACTTAGTTGCATTTTATGCACATGTTTGCATCTCAAATCCCCAACCTCACATTTTTCTCACCCACCTCATGACTTATCATCTATCATTTATTAAACCCCAACCTAATTTGACCTTACCTCATTAGCTCCTAGTTTGAGGGGGAATACCTCCTCCTACTACTCAGGGAAATTAGACCTATTAAAGATGACCCTTGTTCATAAACCTTCACCCAAACTAAACCATGTAATTATTTAATTTAGGGCAACCCAATTAAGTATCACTACCTTGCCCTCAGAGCACACCTATTATCTACAACCTACCCATGAACCATTCAAGAACTACATTTGTCTTGAAGTTATTTTTAGACATTATGTCCATAGAACTATGCAGGTAGCATTCACTTACCTAGAGCATTTGGATTCAACTCAGCCATCACCCTTAACCTTTAACCTTACCTATATTCTATTTTTGTTATCAACCCAAAGCCACCTAACAAAAAGGGGAAAAATGTAGACACTAAAAAATATACCATTTTTGATGTCAAAAAACACCTTGAACCCTTAACTAACCTTTAGATCTTGTTAAACCCTCTAGTGGACTTAGCTCCTTTTTTAACTTGCTAACCTAACATTTTAATCACCTCTTTTTAACCAATTCTTGACCATTTTCCTCTGGACCCTTGACCATAGATAATTAGGCCTAACCTTCGATGGTCAGGTTCCTAGCCTATACCAAATCAATTTCTATATTGAGTGTGAGATTAAATTCAAACTTAATTTGGTAGCTTTTTATTTGGTGATACAAATCAGCTTTATGGTGCCCAACTTAGTATCTTTATCCTTTACCAAACTAGTAACTTCTTTCACTCACAATTGGCAACTTCTTCCTATAAAAGAAGAGCTGTAGGAAGGAGAGTGAGTGGAAAAATTTATATGTACATGCTATCAAAATCTCTTTGTAGGATTCATCAACTTGAAACTCTACCCAAACCATTTTTAAAGCTGAAGCACTACTACTTTGGTAGAATTCCTCTAGATCTTTTTTACCATCTCTTTATTTAATAAACAATAGGTATCCCTTCCTTTGTGTTTTCAATTTTCTTATTTATTTTCCTAAGCTTCATTACCTTGATCAAATTATTTTATAACTTGTTTTAAACCCATATGAAAACCTCTTTCTAACCATTTACCCAACCTGCAACCTTCATTTTTTGCATTCCTAGAATTTGGCAGACAACCATCGATGGTTATCCCAATCACCATCAATTAGCTCAACTGTCAATGGTTATCAAACTTCCATTAATTACCTTAACTACTAAAAGTTAACCCAACCATCATCAGTTACCTGTTTGTAACCAAACCAATAACCTTTTACCCATTGATCAAACCTTTGACCAAACTCTATTTTCTACCTTTTGTCACAAACTAGACTAGACCAGACCTGACCTAAACATTTATTTTTTATAATTAGCATTTATGTTAATTCATTAATTCATGCATTTCATTTGAAAAGTATTTATTTTCTTAGATTTATTAATTTCATGTTATGTAAATTTTCCTTTTTTTATTTATCTAGCATTTTTATCATAAAGGGGATTTGTGATCTAAGAATTTAACTCAAGATAGGATGGTTAGTATGGTATTTCTTTCAAAATTAAAGAAACACACTAACTAGCATAACATCTTTAGGCCTAGAACACTAGAGAGGACTTAGTTAACAAACATGAATAAAACACACAACTAAAATGCAAAAGAAACCTTCTTTTACCTCCTTTGGATGCTCCAAAATGCTTGTTATAGTGGCTTACTTGGTTTGTGCTCATAAATTCCTTGGTAATGGAAGCTTGGCGACCTCTATCTCTCCTTGGCACCTTTGGCTTATGGCTTGGATTGGCTTGGAATCAATTTGACATAGTAACACTTGTTTCTTGAAGCTTTTGGAATCATTTGTGCATTATAGCCTTGCATTATTAAGACTTAGAAATGATGTTCATGGCCTCTCTATTTATAGATTTTTGAGAATTTTTAGAATCAACGTGAACCATCCATCCTAAGATTGAGATGTGTAGTTGAGGATTAATTCAATTTATGGAATTGAGTTTATAATTATCCTCATCATGACATTAGAAGAAGGGGAAATTAAGAGGCATGGAGGGCATCATGAAAGGCATTACTAAGGCATGGAGGGCATGAATCCTGATATTTGTGGCATTTATGGCCTAAGGGTTTTTCCAAAGAAATGAGGTCACCTAATGATGTAGATATTAAATATTCATTTCCAAAAATAAGTTATTCAACAAGTTTCCATGGATTTTTTGATTAAGCTCTAATTTGGTTTAATTAGCTCTTAGGCATGTTTAAGCACTTTATGCACAAATTACTCAAATTGATTAGAATGCCTTGTTATTGGTACAAAATTTGATTGAATTAGAATTGGAAGTCAATGTATGATGAGTTGAAACCATATTCACATTTAGGATGTTACCAATATAAAATAACAAAGGCATGTGTCTTGTGCAAGAGATTTGATAGGAAAGATCAATCTAGAGCACATAGGTGCGAAATTGGAATTTTAACTCAAAATGATCTGATCAAAGTTAGCTAGCCCATAAATTGCATTGCCCCATTTAATGATACTTTAGCCAAAATTGAAAATTGAATATGTCAGTTTCACATCATTTAGCATGTTCTAGTGTTTTTAGGCCAAATTGTGCATTTTGGGTAGAAATAGGCCAAAAGATTGATTGGAGGTTATTGGTGGCTAGATTTAGGTGTCTACAATTTTCTCCTATTTGGGAATGCATTACAAGCTATAAGTAAATTAATGTCTTCTCAAAGAATGAAAAAGTCTTAAATACATACAATTGCAATGATGATAAACTAACTACATGATGTCCCCTCAAGGGAATGGTTGGCACAAGTAAGTCAGAAAATAGTCCCTCAAAAAGAAAAAAGTGAAATGAGGGGACCAAAGAAAGGAAAGATGATGGGGTGAAAACATAATGATGTTGAAAAAGTAGCGAAAATCATTGAGAATGCAAGTGGGATGGTGTATAATAGTTTGCCTAAAGGTGGTTAAAAGCATTGTACCCTGATAGTGGTAACCTGGTATGATAACATAATGATTTGACCAAAGGTGGTTATAATCATTGAGAAGATAGAGCTACCCCAGTTAGGATAGACAAACAAGAGAATAACATGCCCTTGTATGGGTAAAAAAAGAGAAGTGGTGACAACATAATGATTTGCCCAAAAGTGGTTATAATCATTGAAAAATGCAGGTGGGATGGTGTACAATGATTTGCCCATATGTGGTTATAATCATTGGACCCTGATTATGGAAAACATGATAAACTTGGCCAAGGATGATAATAACTTAACATAAAGGGTAATGATGAATTACAAAAACCTACTAATAGGGAGATGTTTGTTCAAACTAGCAAAGGTTGAAATTATTTCATATTTAATTACTCTGTTTGGGATATGATTAGGATGGAATCAGGATGTTAGTGTTGAAGAGATGTCACCATTGTTGAATAGACTTCTTAAAGTTGAGGTTTTTTATAGCACATGTCGATAGGCATCATGGTATAACATCATGAGGACTTGGCTGAAATATGCATAAGGACTAACTCCCATAATCCAATACTCAATAGAAAATAATGCACCAATTATAAAAACCATGATGACAATGTAAACATATGAATATAGATAGATTTAAGTGTAAGTGTGGGAAATGAATCACCTAATGAACACACATAAACTGAATCAAGGCAATAATACTAAAAACAAACAAACAAGTAGACAAACAAATAAAATAAGTAGAAACAAATAAACAAACAATGAAATAAAAACCATATGAACATTACCCCTAGAAAATAGGTGACAACTGAACAAACAAACAAAATGGGGGAATACAAGAAAAGGAAGGGGGTGGTTGAGCTATCTCCATATGCACTAGGCAAGTGAACACTACCTACATAGTCCTATGGATGTAATATCTAATGAAAAACTTCAAACCAAATGTAGTTCTCCTAGAGAATGGGAAAAATGTGATAACTGAGGAAAATAAACAAAATGGATGTGATAGAAGAAGAGGAATGGTCTTAAAAAATGGTAAGTGCATTAGAGAAAAGGCCAAAAAGGATGGGGAAATTAAGTGACAAGTAATTTTCTTGTAACTTAGTAAGGGTTCTCAGAATACTTAAGGAAAAGAAGTGGTCAATGTTTTTGTTCTTTTCTAATGATTTTACAATTTTTTTTAGAAATTTGGAATTATCTCAACTCGATCAAGAATGATGAGACACTAACTGGTTCAATCTCACAAAATGGTGAGAGAATTCAAACTTAGGTTTCTCATAAAAGGGTGAGTGCATTCAAACTTAGGTTACTCATAAAATGGTGAGAGTGTTCAAACTTAGGTTGCTTACAAAATGGTGAGAGCATTTAAACTTAGGTTGCTCACAAAATGGTGAGAGTATTCAAACTTAGGTTGCTCAAAAAATTATGAGAGCATGGTGGAAAAGGTGATTGAGCTTACCTCAACAAGTATCAAAAACTACCTACATAGTCCCAGAGTAGGACCTCAAGTCACTGTAGTTCCACCCTACAGCAGAGGAATTTGACTAGTGTAGTAGTCAATTCAAACAAAATATGCACAATTGGTAAAAAGGTAAAGTATGACATAAGAAGTGGAAATTTGGTACATCAAGACTTAATAAACAAATGTTTCCCCTAGTTTGCCCATAGGTGGTTATAACTAGGACACAATGACATGGATCAATGGTACTAATTTACCCAAAGGTGGTTATAATTAGTAACAAGCTTGGTGATAAGAAAGGAATAAAAAATGAAGGATGTAACTATTGAAACTTCTATCACACTTCTCCAAAATATGATCTCTATTTGAAGTACATTAACTAACTGATGAAACTAATCATATACCTTGATGTCAAAAATGTATAAGGAATGACAAAAAATCAAGGTCAAATGGGCTAGGCTTTAGAACACACTAGGCCAATAGGTTGGAAGCAAAAAGTGAATACAACTAAGAGGATAGATAAGGATGATATTTGTATAAAGAATAATAGTGATAAAATTGCATAATTGAAATGGTCCTTACAAACAATACACCTTAGCACTCAAGCATAGTATCGCTTGAGATATATAATATTCATCGACTCAAGAAGTTCATCTCTATCTAGTGTGGCAAGCCTGTATGCTCATGATCCATAATCTATATTAATGATGAAAGGCCCTATCTAGTTTGGTTTTAATTTTCCTTTATGCTTCTTCTTAGTTGTGGTATTATTTTGGTTTTCCTTAAGAATAATATCACCAAGTTCAAATGTTCTATACTTAACACACTGATTATAGTGGCCTTTGCATTGGTTCTGATATGCTTGAAGATTGTAGAGCGTCACTATGTATTTATTATCAATTAGGTATAGCTCTTTCAAGTGAGCTACTTGATAGTCATGATCATCTAAGACATGCTTAAAAGAGATGCACAGGGAAGGCAATTTGACCTCAATGGGAAGGATGAATGTACTACCATAAATAAGTGAGTATGGAGTGGCTCCTATGGGGGTATGATGATTGGTATGGTATGCCCAAAGGGTAGGGAATATTTATAGGTGCTAATCATGGTTGACATCATTGACAATATTTTTGAGAATATTGGCATTGGTTTTATTCAATGCTTCAGTGTGGCCATTACCTTGAGGTTAATATACTATAGAAAAATATTATGTGATGTTATATTTAGTACATCACTGGTATACATCATTATTATTGAATGATACTCTCTTATCAAATATAATGTCAGAGGGGATACCGTAGTGGTAAATGAGATGGTTGAAGATGAATTTGGAAATTTGCTTTGCAATCACGTGAGGGGTATAGCTTCAACCCACTTAATGAAATACTTAGTGGTGGTAAAGATACATTTGTGGATATTAGATGAAGTGGGGTTGATATTCACAATGAGGTTAAGTCCCCATATATAAAATGGCCATGGTGTCAACATTTATTTTAGAGTTTTAGTTGGGGCATGAATTAGATTAGCATATCATTGACATTTGTCACATTTCTTTACATATGCAGTGGCATCTGCGTCCATCATGGACTAATAATAAATAATACGCAAGAGATTTTTTTATAGGACTACCCTACTATAATGAGCTCCACATACCCCTTCATGTATTTCTCTTAACACTAGTGTAGAACCTATCAAATTTAAACAATGAAGTAGAGTTCCATCAAAATTGTGATGGTAAAGGGTGGATCCAAGTAGAGTATAACAATTGGAATGATGAATGAAGGCTTTGGTTTATTTTTGAGATAGGTTAGGTGGTAGAACATGGTCATGAAGATATTTATAAAGGTTTTAGTACTAGATAGAATTATGACAAACAATATCACAAACCATTGCAACAGTTGAAGGTTCATGAACTGGTGCTGACAAATTCTTGATGAGGAACTGATACTCTCTAGATTTATCTATTTGTCAAATCAAAGAACCAATAATAGCCATGACATTTGTAGTTATATTACTAACCCTTGGTATGTTCTCAAATTGAATATTGCTAATTTTTTGCCTAAGAGTGTCGACCATGGTTTTATATAGAACCAGTTTGTCATCTTTGGTCTGAAAATGATCTATGACCTGATTGATGATTAACTAAGAATCACTATAAACTTGGAGATGAGATATGTTCTAATGCACTACTTGTCAAAGTCCTACAACAAGTGATTCATACTTGGCCATGTTGTTTGTATAAAGAAAGTTAATTATGAATGATTTAGGGATTAGATCCCCTTGTGGTATAATAAATAATAGGACTACCCTTGATCTATGTGTAATAAATGAAACATCAAAATATAGATTCTAGGGATTCTCCTCAAGGGGTGTGTCAATGATGGTCATTATGGATTCATCAAGAAATTGAAACATGAGGGGTTGTGTGTCTATGAGAGGTGCTTTAGCAAGCTGATCTACAAGAAATTGTCCCTTGATTGCCTTTTGATTGATATACTCTATGTCAAACTCATTGAGAAGCATGATCCATTTAGACATTCTACCTTGTAAATATATTTTAGATAGTAGATACTTGAGCAGATCTAATTTTGAAATGACCATGGTCTTATTATTCAACATGTAATGGCATAGTTTTTGA
Organism: Torreya grandis; assembly: GCA_037957365.1. Classification (NCBI taxonomy): domain Eukaryota; kingdom Viridiplantae; phylum Streptophyta; class Pinopsida; order Cupressales; family Taxaceae; genus Torreya; species Torreya grandis. The sequence goes on along the minus strand of JARHVA010003162.1, from coordinate 991,439 downwards.
GCTATGAAGACCATGGCTAGAAAAGCTTTTTAAATAGGTGCATAGTTATGTTCATATGTGACCAAGGTACAACTTAGGTAGTATATGGTATACTCTTTTCCATTGTCATTATGTTGAGCCAAGAGTGCCCCTAGAGCATAGTCAGTAGTTGATAGGTATAAAAAAAATGGCTTTCACAACATAGGAGGTAATAAAACAAGTGGATTAACAAGATAGTCTTTGAGTTGTTGAAAAGTATTTTGGTAGTGATAATCCTAGTGAAATGCAACTCCCTTATTTAGAAGGTGTGCAAATGGATGACACTTGTCTGGTAACTAAGAGATGAAGCATTGGATTGATTGGATTTTACCTTGTAAACTATGGAGTTGCTTTAAATTGATTGGTGGTGGCATCTCAGTTATAGCATGGACTTTAGCCATATCAACTTCAATACCTGTATAAGACATGACAAAGCCAAGTAATTTGCATGAGGTTATGGTAAACACACATTTATTTATATTGAGTCTAAATTTTTACTCATGTAATATTTCAAATATCTTACACAACACTACTAGATGGTTGACCCTAGTTTTGGATTTTCCTAATATGTCATCGACATAATCTTCAATAATATCATGCATTATATCATGGAATATGATAGTCATGGCCCTTTGATATGTAGATCCAACATTCTTAAGGTCAAATATCATTACCTGATAACAAAATATTCCCCATGGACTGGTGAATGCTATTTTATGTTGGTCTTTTGGTGTTATTCTAATCCAGTTGTATCCTAAAAACCCATCCATGAGTGAAAGCATTTCATAACCTATTATGGAGTTAATGATCATGCTAATATTAGGCAATGGAAAATCATCTTTAGGACAAGATTTGTTGATGTCTCAAAAATTAGTACAGATTATGATCCCTTTAGGATTTTTACTAACAAGTACCATATTAGAGATCCATTCTGAGTAGTCAATGGACCATATACATCTTAGATAAGAGTTTTTCCAAATATTTCTTTAACAATACAATAATGAGAGGATGCATCTTACGTAGATTTTATTTTACTAGGTTGGCATCATGATTAACCACAAAGTGGTGCAGAACCAAGGCAGGGTCTAAACCTAGCATATCAAAATAGGCCCATGCAAAGATATCTACAAATTATCTCAACAAAGCTGTAAAGACTTTATGTTCCTCCTTAGTGAATAACATGCCTAATTTTATCTATTTTGTGTTTTATGGAGTCTTGATGTTTACCTCTATTGTATCTTCAACTAAAAGGGTCAAACCATCTTCTAGGATAGTAGGTAATGACTTAAACTGGTAGACTATGTCAAGGTCTTCTACTAGGACTTGCTCTTCAAATTCTCCTAGGCATGATGAATCTAAGTCCCCTAATGGGAGATCTAGCTATGTGACAAAAATAGTCAAAAATTCTTAAATAATTTGATCAAATACTTATTTTTGTGGAAAAATAAACTCAGATCCATAGGCAAGTTTATCATTGGTGGTCTCCTGGTCTAAATTTGAAGAAGAATGAACATCCCCATCTAATGGCACCTAAAATAGGTTTTCACCAATATGTTGGCCTTTATCTTTACTTTTTCCTTGGTTAGAAAGCACCTAAAATAGGTTTTCACTTTGGGACTTCAATGTTTTACTTATTTGTTTTTGTCTAAGGGTGTTCACCTGCTCTCCAAAATAGGCTACAGGATCCAATGTAATTGAGAATCCTGACTTATGATCTCCTAATGAAACATTGTCTCTAAGGCCTAAGAAGTCACAAAATGCCACATCATTTTAGAACTCATCAATCAATAGATTGGATTCTTGTTGGTCCCAATCTATTAGTTGGGGATAATATAATGGCAATGGGTTGCAATGAATGACTAGGGTAAGGGTATAAATGGCATTATTATCAAATAAATTAGTTTTAGTTAGGTCATCAAAGGTGAGGCTATGATCAAACTCTGCTTCATTTTTGACATCATCATCACTAGTTGTTGGTGATGGAGTTTTAATAAGATATATGGGGTCACACCCAGGTAGTTTAAATCCAAGTCCATAAGGTCTTTCATACTTAGTCATAGAAATTGGCTTGATGGTTCCTTGTTGATTTGGTCTGAGGCCTCTTCCTTCATAATTGTGATGCTCCATGATCCTCTTGGGAATAGGATACTTTGTACTTTTATAAAAATCAACTTGGTTGTCATTGTATAACCATGAATCATCCCCTTTAAGAGGGTAAATTTCTAGGCTAGGTATTGGTACAAATGTGATATATCCTTTATCTTTGTTCTTTTATTTCTAATGCATATTTGGGGTGATGTTAGGCCACCTTAAGGATTTTATATTCCAAGGAAGATTGGAAATATGAAATGTATCATGGGTCACATACTCTCCCAATCCATTATCTAAAATGGTGAAATGATTAGAAGCTTCAAGAGGTGGTATGTGGGAAAGGGAGTCCAAGGTATTAAGATTTATGAAATTATCTGGTAAAGGATCAATAAGTATAGCCTTTCCTTTATCCTTCTTGGAACTTGGATTTATGTTGTACTAATAATTATATCTTTGAAATTCAGCCTCAAGATATTTGCAGTGTTCATATGGGTGTAAATCTCGTAGAATATTCACTTCCATTTTTGAGTGGGAAAACTTGATACATTGGTGTAGTGTTGATAGGACTGCATGAATCTGATGTAACCAAGGCTTGCCTAGAAGTATAGTATATGATAAGTCAAGTTCAAGAATATGGCAAAGTGTATCATGGGTCAAAGGCCAAATGATAATTGGAAAACTAATGGTGCCTTGTGATTCTCTTTCTTGATTACCATAGGTTTTGACGGTTATCATTTTTGGTTGGAGATCTACCATTATGTACCCAAGAAACTTGATGAGCTTTAGAGACACTATGATGAGGCATAATCCATTATATATAAAGATATGTTTCACTTTATGCCACTTTATATAAACTTCTATATATAATGTGTTATTATGGAGTGGGCCAAGGGAAGACATATCACTTTGGTTGAATGTGACTTATGGGGATGGAGCTAGGTGTCTAATCAAAACTTGAAATTTATTAGGGGATATGTCACTAGAAATAGTGGATTGGGTCAAAAACTCATTCAAGATATTTTTATGGATTATTAGCATTTGTAACAAATCTAAAATAGAAATTTATGCTGGTGTCTTTAGCAATTGTTCCACAATATCAAACTTCTTACCTTGGTTAGTAGTGAATGATTTATTCTAAAGATACGTGATTGGTTGGATGAAAATAAAAGTGGTGGATGGTTGTGGGCCTAAGATAGTAATCTTCAACCTTCTATTTGTGATTAAATAATCAAGATTAAATATTGGACCATTATTGCTAACAAATATTAGGAATGGTGTGGGACTAGATATGACAAGTCTCAATTGTCGATGTACTTGTATGTGGTCATGTGGAAATGATGAGTTATCGATATAAAGTCCAAAAGAGGAAGTCCTAGTTTATTGGTTTACTTGTATGCACTCCTAGGTAAAAGAAGTATTATCCATGTAATTTGGCTTAATGTTGTTGTTTATCAATGGTCTAGGATGATTAGTGCTTGGTCTAGGATTAATGGAGATGGTATTAACACTACCCCTTACAATATGACCTACAACCATGTTATAGTCATGTGCAACTGCATGGTAGGTTTATTGGTTGTTACCATTCTGACCTTGATTTTGTCCATTGTTTTGTCATTATGGGTTCTATTGTTGATTTTTCTAATTCTATTAGTGCAGCCTTTGATTTTGATACTGTTGATTTTGCTACTGCACTGGCCATTATTGTTGTTACTAATTATTCTAATGTTGTTGATTGTTATGTCAAGGAAAGGGGTTTTGATAAATCCCAAGAGTTTTATTGGAAGCGTAAGCATCATTATCCAATGTTATCTCCCCATTATCCAATATATTCTCAATCAAATGCTTGATTTGAACACATCTTCATAGATTATGCCCATTAACCTGATGATATTCAAAGAATTCATTTTCATGGTACCAATCAAGTTATGAAATTCCTTATGGATAATGATTTGGTATAGGCCAACTAATTAGATTAGTGGCAACAATTATGTAAAATATAAATTTATTAGGCTCTCATAGGTCACTAAAGACATGATGTGTAGGTATAGTTCTCCTTGGAGGAGGGGTTTGTAATGGTAAAGGTTGTTTGCATTTGTTGCACAGGTCTTGGTTGTTATGCTTAAAACATTGGTTGGAGAGGTTGTTGAGTACAAGTAAGCTAAAAAGGTTGTATAGATGATGATTTTACCATTTATATGTGACATGATTTGGTTACTCCATTTTCCACAACATTCATATTGTGCTTGAAATGCTTTGATCTTTCTTGGTTATTGGCCTTTGTTAGTTGCGATGCTTGTGCTTGAATGGGATGTTGATTTTGGTCATTTCCTGGATTATTACCTTTGATTATAATTATTCAAATTATTCTTGATGACTCCTTTATTGATGAGCACTCTCTCAATTAACAAACATTTATCAATGATCTCCTTAAAATTATGTGCACATTGTAGTTCTAGATGATAAGCTATCTCACTATGTAAATTTTTAGTAAACATATCAACTAATTTTTTATCTAGTAAACTATGGGTGAAATGGCTTACAAGAGCTCTCCATCACTGTAGATAACTTGTAAAACCCACACCAACTTTTTGCTTTGCTTGTGTTAAATCCACTAATGAAATCTCATGTTTGAGATTATACGAAAAGTGTTGTACAAACTTATTAGAAAGATCATCAAAATCCATGACTAAATTTTTGGCCAAATTTAAAAACCACTCCAAGGCTTGTCCATGCAAGTTCCTAGAAAACAAGAATAAAAGATATATGTCACTATATGCCACTAGTTGACATGCAATAAAGAACTCGGTCAAATAAGCCTTAGGGTCACCTTTCTTTTTATATTTGTCAAATTTTGGTGGTTCATATCCTAGAGGAAATGGTATTTACAAGTACTCCATTTTGAATGGATAAGAACACACATCATCTAACTTAAACTTTTTAGTTTGTTTCCCAACCTGAATGGTAATAATTACATCCTTCATCTATTGCAATTCGTGGGATAGGAAACTAGAAAGAACATTGGTTTGAGGGAGAATATTAGTTTGGGTAGATATTTGGGAGGTCAAAAGTGGGAGACTTTGACTAGGGTATGATGGATATATTTGTTTGGGTATATTAGTTTGGTTAGGAAATGGACTAGGAATATGCATACATGGATTATGATGTACTTGAAATTGCATATTTAGTTGTTCGATATTCTAGTTTGAGTTGGTGATAAAGGTTTGAATTGGAGGATTTTATGGTTGGGATGGAGGGATATAACTATATTTTACCTACTATGGTTTAAAAGGGACATGATGTCGATGAATCGAACCTTACTGTTGAGTGAGAACTTGTGGACCAAGACCCTGTCTCTAAATTTGTGGCACATTTTGAACCAACAATTGTCTAGTAGGTACTTGAGAAATATGGGAGCCTCTTTTTTGTATGAATCCCTATGGGGAAGTGAAAATAGGTTGTAGATTTAGCATCTATCACTGACCAATATTTGCACATTATTAACTAGTCATCACTCGGTTTTGGATTGGTACACTAGAGTGTGATTAAAGAGGTATATTTGTTGTTACCTAGTGAGGTAGAACATTAGTTGCCCCTGATTGAGGTGGCAATGTATTTATCATTTGTTATGTTGGTAGACTAGATTATGACTACTATTGTGGAATAATACTTGTTACTTGTTGAGGAAAAGTAGGATTCACCACATTTTATCATTGAGGTGTGACATTGGTCATTGTTTGACTACCTAATCCCATAGGTTGTACACTTGAGGAGGTAACTGGTTGAGGTTGGGATGTAGAAACTCCTACTCCTTGGTATGATGATCCATTCATGGTATTAACTATAGGCACATGTTGTTGGCTAGTTGTTTGTACATTAGTACCACTTTGACTGGGATTGGATACTGCTTGGATATTGTCCACTAAATTTGGCTGACTATTCTACATAGAGGACAAAGACACTTCTTCACTAATGGGAATATGCATCAAGTTGTGGTTTATATAAATGGGTTAAAACTCAAATTATCTTGTCCAATTAACTCTATCAACACCCTTGTTGAAGGAACTAAGTCAGAGGTGGCAATGTATTTATCATTTGTTATGTTGGTAGACTAGATTATGACTACTATTGTGGAATAATACTTGTTACTTGTTGAGGAAAAGTAGGATTCACCACATTTTATCATTGAGGTGTGACATTGGTCATTGTTTGACTACCTAATCCCATAGGTTGTACACTTGAGGAGGTAACTGGTTGAGGTTGGGATGTAGAAACTCCTACTCCTTGGTATGATGATCCATTCATGGTATTAATTATAGGCACATGTTGTTGGCTAGTTGTTTGTACATTAGTACCACTTTGACTGGGATTGGATACTGCTTGGATATTGTCCACTAAATTTGGCTGACTATTCTACATAGAGGACAAAGACACTTCTTCACTAATGGGAATATGCATCAAGTTGTGGTTTATATAAATGGGTTAAAACTCAAATTATCTTGTCCAATTAACTCTATCAACACCCTTGTTGAAGGAACTAAGTCAATAAGAGGTTTGCTCATCATGTTCATATGATTCAAATTATGTGCTAGATTTAGGTAGGTTTGATATGGTGTCTACATTTGGTTAAAGTGGTCCTCCATGATGTTTTTTCCTCGATTAGATATATTAGGATCTTGATACATTATTTCGACTAGAGCCATAGGATTGCTATAAGAAACATGCTGATCATAAATGATATTGTGGGGTACTCTTAATACGCTTTGTAAATTTTCATGGGGTAAGTCTATTGGAAACTTGGCCCCTACCTCTATATCTCTAACCAAAATCTCATCTTTGTTCTCTAAGAAATGTCATTCAAACAAAAATGGATCATACATGGAAGCCATATTAGTAGAATATGACTGTTGAAGAACTAACTCATCCACTGTGGGTATTGTAGCTAGGTATAATGTGGTTTGTTCTTGGTCTTGATATAAATAAGGTGGTGTGTTAACCAAATAGTTAGCCAATGGATCTTGTCTTTGTGCCCCTAATTGATTATTATAAGAGGGATAAGAATCCATCTCATAAGGCATATTATCAGCATAGGGGTCTTACACCATTTCTTCTTGTGCAACCATATTATTAATCCATGGACTATACATGAGTCCACTACGGGTGTAAGAATACATGTTGGGATCCATAGTCAATGCTTTATGATAAAAGGTCAAATATTTTTTCAAACTCTAAAAAGATAATATCTAAAATAGATGATGTTCCAACTTGGTCTAGATTCATCAAAAGGATCAAAAGGTTTATGCAAAGATATATGAGGAAATAAGCTAGCGTGAAGTATCTAATGTTTCACTGTTCACACAAAGAGAAGCAATTAAATGGACTGAAAATCAAAATTCCAAACTCTAAGGTCAAAGTGCTTCAAATTAGTCTAATATAGGAATTTAAAAGTTGATAGGTCTTTTACCCAAATATGGTGTCAAAAGCTAGGCTTAAACAAGGCATGTGTTAGGGATCTTGGCCAAACAACAACAAAAGCTAGATTTTGAAAATAGATTAAAATTTTAATCGAATGGATTTGAAACACTTCTAAAAAACACTAGGCATTTGATTCTTAGACATGAAATTGATCAACTAGGTATAAGGTATGAAACAAAAGGTAATTTAGATATAGTTTATTTTCTCACAAATAATGGTATAAAACTTGGTTCTTTTGACAAATAAGCTAGATAAAAGTGAATGGTATAATTGTGCTAGATAAAAGATCACAAAAAGTACACTTGGATTGGTCCAAAAATGTAGGAATAAAATTGAAATCTATGCAAGAGGGTCTATGAAACAATATTTGAAATGTTTTAGGTAGTGTAATGACACGACACTACCCAAAAGGTGTGACAAAAAAGTTTGTTTCAAAAACTCTCTAAGGCAAAGATAGTTTCCCATAATTTTGATAGAATAACACTACTTTTCTTGACTCAAAATGTTGTGGTGCATAGACTCAAAGTGCAATTTTTTAGCACAAAATGGCTTAAGTCTATCAAGTGATGATAATGATTATGAGTCTTAAATAGCCTTTAACCCAAATTGGAAATTAAACCTAAGTTCCCTCAAGTTTAGTAAAAATGGCGAAACCACTTAACACATCAACACTATAAAATTATAAAGGTGCAATTTAGAATTTAGATTATAAGTGAAGGACTTAACAACTTTGGTAAAGGTCTAGACTCAATTGGGTAGCGTAATTATACCAAAGTAGGTGATATGACTGCCAAGCTTTTGATGAACTTTGAATGAGGCAAATTGATGATCTCACAAGAGTAACATAATGGCTCTTTGTCCAAAGGAAAATGAGGACCATGTGTTTTGGTTTGTGTCATTTGTTTACACCAAGTTTTGACTTCAAAAAATATTTTAATCTAGGACAAAACTCAATTGATTAATCACTCTTAGACTCTAAACTAACAAGGTTTCTTGGTATTTTTGGAATCCATCTATATATGTCATTTGAGAGGATTTTAAGTGTTCATCCAAAAGTAAATACACATTATATAGTATGGTTTTTACACCCCACTTTTCTCAAATGATAGTACTGTGACATGGACCTTGAGGCACACCTTGCATCAACAATACTTTCATGACAATTGGGGATTTGTCTAAGATCTAACAAGTTTCCTAACGTTCTAGGGGAATCAATTACATAATGACTTTCATGCCAAATAATGCAAAATAAAAGCATAGATTTTGGGTTTGTATCACTTGGCTTGTTGCAAAAAGGTCTAGTCCTTTTTATAACCACTACATCCTATTGTTTTCTCAGTGTAGTATGATGTCAAAAGTGCCACTTTGTCCCATGTGCAACTCAAATTAGGAGCCAAATGAAGTTAATGCCAAGAGGTGAAACCCCAAGTCAAATCTTCCCTAAAGAACTCATGGGAGGTGATGAAGTCCCCCTCGTAAGCCAAGTTTGCATAAAAATAAATAATGGAAATAGAAAGACTTTAGGGTAATTTTCAAGGTCACCCAAACTTTGACGAGTTTTTGGGGAGTGCTTTAGATGACTTTATTTCTAATCCTTGGACTAGACTATTTGCAATAGGAATGACACTTTTTATTCTAAGGGTTCCCTAAAGGGGATAAATGGAAGAGCATACACACAACATCCCTCTTTTTGCCAAACAAAATCTAACTTAAAAAACTAATTAAATACAAAAAACTTGGAAAGGTGAGTTCATTTTTAAGCCCGAATGGAAAATGAGGTGGTGTTCATTTGAACCCTTGGTCTTAGTTGTAACTTTGAAAACTAATGCTAAAAATACTTATTTAAGCACCTTAAATGTTACTTTAAGCACCAAAATAATGTTCCAAATTCATTTTTAAGCATGCAAAAGGTGATCTAAACATGTTTTTAGAAAATCTCAAGCTTGCTCCTACAACAAAATGTTAGCATGTCCTTTAGCCTTGAAGCTATTTTGGGTTTGAAAAAATGAACTTCAAAAAAAGAACTCTTGGGTTTGTGTTTTAAGAAAAACACAGTGACTAACATCAGTTACATAACCAATGATGGTTACACTTACTAACTGATGATGGTTACCTAACCAAAATTAGTTATACCAATAGTGGCTGATGACATCTATCTAATTGATGATGGTTTTACTAACTGACATCGATTATTGTGTAAACCCATAACAAATAAAAATGGCAAAATAAAGTTAGAAACCCAAATTACAAGAGTTTTAGTGATCTAAATAAAGATTTTAAAACTAAAAAATGATATTCTTTATGTGTGGGATTCATTTGTCCCCATTGAGCATGCCATATGTGATTTAATAATTTGAATCAAGAGAGGACGGTTAGTATGGTGTTAGTTTCAAAATGAAAAAAAAAATGAAAGAAACACACTAACTAGCATAACATCTCTAGGCCTAGACACTAGGGAGAGCTTAGTTAACAAAAATGAATAAAACACACAACTAAATTGAAAAATAAACCTTATTTTACCTCCCTTGGATGCTCCAAAATTCTTGTTGTTGTGGCTTGCTCAGCTTGTGCTCATGAAGTCCTTGACAATGTAAGTTTGGATACCTCTATATCTCCTTGTCACCTTTGCCTTATGGCTTGTCTTGGATTGGAATAAATTTGGCATCATAAGAATAGTTGATTTAATATTTTGGAATCATTTTTGCATTATAACTTTGCATCATCAAGACTTACAAATGATGTTCATGACCTCTCTATTTATAGATTTTTGAGAATGTCTAGAATCAACTTGAACCATCCATCATGAGATTGAGATGTGTGGTTGAGGATTAATTAAATTTTTATAATTAAGTTTATAATTTTTCTCATCATGACATTGGAAGAAGGAGAAATTTAGAGGAATGGAGGGCATCATTGAAGGCATTAATGAGGCATGAAGGGTATGAATCCTGATATTTATGGCATTTATGGCTTAGTGATGTCTTCTCAAGAAATGAGGTCACCTGATGATGCAAATATTCAATATTCATTTCAAAAAATAAGTTATTCAACAAGTTTTCATGGATTTTTTGATTAGGTTCTAATTTGGTTTAATTAGCTCTTAAGCATGTTTAAGTACTTTGTGCACAAATTACTCAAATTGATTAGAATGCCTTGTTATTGGTCCAAAATTTGACTGGATTAGAAATGGAAGTTAATGTGAGATGTATTAGAACCATATTTACATTTAGGATGTTAACAACAACAAATAACAAAGGCACATGTCTTGTGTAAGAGATTTGATAGGAAAGATCAATCCAGAGCACCTAGGTGCAAAATTGGCATTTTAACTCAAAATGATCTTATCAAAGTTAGTTGGCCCATAAATTGTATTGCCCCGTTTAATGATAATTTAGCCAAAATAAATAATTTAATATGTCATTTTCACATAATTTAATGTGTTTTAGTGTTTTTAGACCAAATTATGCATTTTGGGTGAAAATTGCCAAAAGCCTAACTCGAGGTTATAGGTGGCCAGATTTAGGTGTCTACAGGATTGACAGCCATCTTAGCAAGATATTACTTTCTTGGATCTAGCATATGATAGGAAATCCCCCCATCTTATTGTCTAATCAAAAAGTTTATTTTAGTGGTTTTTTATCTACAAGTATTCCTCCCCAACCAAATAGGATTACTCACCTTCATCTGGATATCAATGTGCACACATTTTCAACTAGGTACCCTTACACACCCCTTTCTTTTAGTTTTACCTTCTTCCTTCATAAATTAAAGAAACAGTTAAAATTTTAGTAAAACACAAGGGATATGGAGCTCCTATATTGTATGAGAAAGGCCAAACATTGGTATATAAGCCTAAAATAGTTAAAACTAATCATGTTGTGTCCAAGATTCAAGATGGTTTGGTTGCCATTGTAGAGCATGGGTCACGTGTTGAAGGTTGCCAAGAGTTTCTATTATCTACATATAGTGACAAGGAAATTAAATAAAAATAAAAGAGGATGATATCATTTATCTAAAGGTACCTATCAAACCTAAATGGACTCTAAGGAAAGACAGTCAGTTTCATGACTAAAAAGAGGTCAATAAAAAAAGGTTTGAAGATATGGGAAGCTCCTAAATTTATGATATTTTAAGAGCCCTATAAATTGGGGTGATTTCATTAGGATTCATAGAGGATTTTTTCAACAAATGGAATAATGAGAAGGTAGTTGTGAGAAGCTCAAATAGATGAGTATAGAGTTGTGTTGTTCATTTCATGAGGAGTCATGATATGGTGTGCAAGAGGTAGTTCCTTGGTCTACAAGTATGAGCATTTCTATTATATATATTTGTGTGTAATGCATCTCTTTGAAAGTGACCTAGGAGAGAAGTATATTATCTTGAGTAAGAAAGAGGTCCATGAGGGTTGATATTACTAAAGGTGGTTGACTGTGCAAGAATGTGAGTTTCCTATATGCAAAGTAAGATTGGGTTAAAATTTATGAGTATTCTTATGAGGGTATCAAGTATAAGAACAAAGGGGGAGTTTGATTTATGTTCACATTGATAATTTTAGTGTTGGAAATATTTGAATATTCATCTAATTAAATGAAGGCCTATGATGATTTATGCGTAAGCTTAAGGGGATCATGGTTGAGTACTTCTGTGAGTTGAGTTCTTGTTTAGTTGATCAGAGGAAGATTGATCTTGTTTGGGTAGAAATCATGTTTCACGTCCAAGGATAAGATGGTAGTATTTTCATAGATGACCCTTTTTCATTAATTTAAAAGGGGGAGAAATCCCAGATTGGGAAAAAGACCAGATTGGGGGAAATATCTAGCTTGGGTAGATTTGTTGCATTAGAGTGTTTGCCATCAATGACAAAGGGGGAGATTATTTAGGTATGTTCCTATTGTTGTGTTAAGACATTTTTTGTTAATTGATTTAAAAATTAATTTAAGTGTCATTTATGTCCCATAGGTTCCCTTGTGAATATGTATGGTAAGTGATCATGATGGCTTAAGCATGATCTACTAAGTCCTTGAGTTCTGCATAAGGCTTGGCACTATGTTATGATGTGATAAGATTATAAGTAGCGTTACTTTATATTACTATGAGATATCATAAAAAAGTGATTTTTTATTCTGTTGAAGTGATTTTTATGATAAGTTCATTGTTGACCACGTTCATAAGAAATCAAGTCTTTGTGGACAAGGTGTTTTGTGAAGCCTAGTATTATCTTGGTGAAGGCATGATTAGTGAAGCTTGTTGAATTACGTGAGTCTAGGTAAGTGAAAATGTGTTTAACACTATGTAAACATGTGTATAAGGTAGATAATATTTTAGATGAGGTTTAAAGGCTAGTTCATGGCTTAGTCATTGCATGAAGAGACCTAGTGAGAAGGCATAGGTTTGGTAACATGTTGAGGTGAGTAGTCTAAGGCTTGTGAGAAGAAGATTGGTAGTGTTTGAATGGTATGAGTTTTTTTGGCATGATAGTGAGTTTTGGAGTGAATTTATAGTGTTATGAAGGTCAATTTATAAGACCTAATGTGTCCTATAGGTCAAGAACCTAGAGAGCAAAGTCTGAGATGATGACCTATTGAGGCATGAGATCAATTTTCCAAGGAAAGATTGAAAAATTGAGTATAGATAAAGGTTTTACATGTTTTTTTAAGTGTATTCATGTTTTATTGGTTCATGGTTTGAATAAGAAAGTGTGAAATACTATTTTGAGGTCTTTAGAGTATGCAAAATAAAGGTTTACAAGCCCAAGAGATAATTTTTTATGCTTGTTGGCACGTGTGACTATTGCATGGGAAGATGAGATATTAGGGAGAGATGGAAAAGTTTCCTATAAATGATTTAAAAGCAATATGAGTTGGTTTTATGGCTAGAGTTTTATGAATAAATGTTAAGAATGGAAATCGGTCTAAACCCCTCATAAAACCCTCATAGTGATTTGATATGGAAGATCTTGATGGAAACGGCTCATAATGGATTGGATTAAATATTTTTAGTTTTGGATCATTGATTTGAATCTTCCAAGTACCTCTAGGTGGCATTATATTGTTAGGTGAGTGAGTGGACCCCATAGAATAGTGTTTGTTTCTCAAAAATTTGGTATAATAGATAAAGTTGACCAAGTCAAAGAACGAAAATCATTAGAGGAAAAACTTCAAGAATTACACTTAATGTTCATGGTTTTTTTTGAGTAGTTAAAAAAATTAAAATATTCTAAACCAATCATGGAATTTGACCTAGCGTTAAAAAATCCAATAGTGCAGACAGTGAGAAAAAGTTGGTAGAAGTGAGATTGAGACAAAGGATATGTTGTCATGGATTAGGGATGGGTCAAAATGCATGGGGTTGTTTTTCAATATTGGTAAGAAATTTCCATATTGGTTATATTTTTTGGAGGTCAATGAAAATTTTGTTCATAACTTAACCTCTCTTGTGTAGATAAGACAGTGATTAGGTAAGATTGTGAAATTGGTTTACAAGACCAATATTGTCACTTGACCATGATATATATATATATATATATATATATATATATATATATATATATATATATATATATATATATATAGACACACACACACACACACACACACACACATAATTATCTCATAATATCATATAAATACATCAAGAGTTACTAAAAATTCCCACATAGGTGTTGAAAGTCATAATCACCATGACTGGTCCTCAAGGTAGAATGATAGTTCTAGGTATGCAATATGGAGTGATGAGTTTGAGATGTTATATCATGATTTAATGTCTATAGTGTACATGATGATGTTTCTTTGGATATATATGACCTATAAATTATTTATATAATGTTGAGAGTTAGTCTAATAAGTTGAAATATTGAATCTAAAGTGGCTTGTCTCACTGAACAAGGACTGTGAAAGAGAAGGTCAATAAATTGGTCTAAAAGACCAATAGTTTCCACTATAAATTCTAATATATCTGATTTAATATGTTATATATGTAACATAGGAACTATTAATGTTCATGAGATGTATTTTAAGTGTCCTTATAGGATCTAAAGATAACATTCATTAGGACTATGTTTTGGAGGATTCAAGTAGTTTTCTATGTATTAGTAAGATTAATGTTCCTATTTCATTATGATCTATTTGGAAGTGTAAAAATCATGTTATTATTTTAAAAATATTCCATGGGATATTATACATACATTTTGAGTGTTTTAAAATTCCTATACTTATGTTTAAGGTCAAATCGCTAATGACTAGGTTTTCAGTTTTTTGGTAGTTCTAAGTGAGCTTTTTGATGAGGAGTTCTTGAGTATTTATAGATTGATTAATGGATTATAATGAGTTTTATGATTACCATGAGGTCATGAATTTTATATACATATATTTATTGTTCTTATAATTCTTTTATATATGTTTTTTGAACTTTGTCTTTTAAGATAATGTTTTTGGGTTAATTAGGCCTAATAGGTCTTTAAGGCCTAATGGTGATTTCTAGGTGTGAGAGAAGGATTTGTGACATATTGAGAATAGTATAGGTTATTTTAGGTTTAAAGATAAGTTTTTTAAATGTTTTATTTCCTTTATGAGGGCCATATGGGCCATATAGGTTCAAGTTATTCCATGGAATGGATAGACCAAATTGCTATTAGGTCTATAGTATGCCTAAGAAGAGAAGGTGGTATAAGTGAGTTTGGATGACCTAATGGTGATCCTATTTTGATTTATTTTTGTGTATAATGTGTCATAAGACATTTTTTGTCATTTAACCTGATGGATTAATGTCTTTGATGACCAAGAGAGTATGTGAGCAAGTGACTTGTATTTATACAAGGTCTAATAGGCCTAATTGGGAGTGTAGCAGAGAAGACACTTATGAGAGAATAAGAGGGTAGATTATGAAGGAGAAGGAGGAATTTAAGATCATAAAAATATGAGAGTAAACTATTATGAACATATAATAAAGTTTATACATGTGGATTTCAAGGTTAATTGACCTAATAAGCCCAATAGGAGGCATGTTGAGCGAGGAAGCCTAAGAGGTAGATTTGAGTGAGATAAAGTGAATAAAGAGTTGAGAAAGGACCATCATCTATTTAATATTGAAATAAATACAAAGATATAAGTTATATTACTACTTGGATGAGTGGGTTCTTGGTCAAGAGGTGGTTGAGTTGGTGTTGAGTCACCTAGGGGGTTAGTGCCTCTTTGCAAGTTGGTGCTTGCTAAAAGCCTACTTGAATTAGTGCTTGATTAGTGAGGGGTTGGTGATCTTTATGAATTTGGTGCCTCACTAAATACTAATTCATTGATTATATTACTATAGTACAAGATATGTTTTAATGGGTTTTATTCTTCATGAGGGTTTCTCGCACATCTCTTGTGTTCATATGTTGTATGCTTATATGGATGCTTATTTATGCATTGGTTGATGTATGTGTTTGAATGAATGCTTCATGAATGATAAGTGAAATTTAATGATTATTTAAATGTCATTGATTCACCCCCCATATTAATGGTTATGCTTCCAAAAATACATACAAACTAAAATTTAGGTAGTTGAAATAACCCTTTCACAACTTGTGTTTCATCACACACATTTGTATGTAATATTTTAAAAGTGTTTTTAGAAACTTATTTCATAGATGTATTAGTGATACCTCTTATTTCATCTAGAAAATTACAAATTGAAATCACTCTTTCATATGGAAATGCATCCAATGCATAACGTGAAACATACAACCTCAAACATGTCTTAATATTTCTATCCAATTTATTCATGAGTTTTGATTTAATAAAAGATAATGTAATAAATACCATTTCATCTTTCATGGACCCCAAAATAACTATTTGGAATAATTCATACAATCAAAATATTCACTAATAAATTCTTTCAGAACATTTCTCGAATACAATTTCTTCCATAATGTTGTAATAGCCCCTATTTTTGTTGATTCATTTAATAATTGATATTGTTTAATCATTGTAAATCTAAAATGATGATATTGTTTTGTCAGTAAATATTTTCATAAAATACCCTCAACTTCAACTCCATTAATTCTTGATAAATAAATTACTTGTTATTTCTTCACCCTCTACATTGTTCCAAAATATAGGATTCACCACTCTCATAACTTCAAGTAACTCATCCCTGTGAAAATGATCTCAAATTTTAATAGATAAAATTTCTAAAATCTTTCTCAATTTCAATCATGTCTCATATATTACATTATCATATAAAACCTATGTTATTAGTACTTCAATTTATGTTCTTACCACATTAGTTGGTCTTTAGAAAGTGCGAAGTGGTATCTCTTTTCCATTCATGATAATACAAATATAATCACTAGTGTTGAATTTTAAATAGTTTTTTGGTCTTTAATATATGTTAAATTTTCCCAACTGTTAAATATTAGCCACTTAAAACTATATTTTGAGTAGTATAACATATTAAGAGATTAACAAACCCATATCATAATAATCCATCTCGACAATATTTATCAAGTTAGAAATAACCAATTTGTAGAGGTTTCAACATTGTAAATTTTCATCATTTTGTTTAAAGATAATAGGTGAGATTGTCTTGAGTGGTTCTCAAATGTAAAAACATGCATGCAAACCCATGTTGTGTTGTCAACTATTGTTACCTCATCAATTGATAATGAGATAAATTATTTTGCTTTTAATTTATGTT
The DNA here is from genome assembly GCA_037957365.1 of Torreya grandis. Classification (NCBI taxonomy): domain Eukaryota; kingdom Viridiplantae; phylum Streptophyta; class Pinopsida; order Cupressales; family Taxaceae; genus Torreya; species Torreya grandis. The sequence goes on along the minus strand of JARHVA010003162.1, from coordinate 974,183 downwards.
TCAAATCCTCCTTGTCAATCATTATGAGGCATTTTTCCATCTGCCAAGCACTGCTATCTGACCAATGTGATTGAGTAATGTTATGTAATCAAATAGGCTAAAAAAAAATATTATAATCTAAAAAATTAAATATTGGTATGCCTCTTTTTAAAATGTGATATAAAGTGGAAAACTATATATTTTTTGGTAATTAGATTGACTTGAGCAACTCTTAAAACTAAGCTATGATTATTCCTCCTTTTTAACTGAAGTGTTGTTGATGCTTATGATGATTTTCATACTCTTCTGCATAACATTGATGCATGCATTCTTTTCTATTTTACATCTTGCTATTTTTTTGATTTGTCCATCTTTGTCTTTTACCGACTCATATATTATACCACAGTGTTTCTCAATTGTGTTCAACTTGAGTTTCATTTTGTGGTCTTTTCCAAGTTTCTAATTGCATATTATACATTTTCATTATGATAGTGTTTTGGTACTATTTTCAGGCTGTACAGGTTCAATGAATGGGTATTTAGCGGCCTATTCAAACTTAAATGACCTTCTAATTGTCCATGTAATTTTCTACTTTTGCACATATTTTTAGTGGTTTTTCAACTAAATATTATGTTGGCTAAGTATAAATATCATCTTTTATAGGGTAATCATTATTTAAACCCATGATGATTTCCTCTAGTGTCTTTTTCCTTGAATTCTATGAAGGCATTTTATACTTAGGGACATCTTCGAATGGAATCATATCTTCAAAAGGGTTATCAAGGGGGTTTTCTTGAAAAATGGGTATAGATATTTTAATTACTATTAAAAATTAGTCCTTAAAATGAAAGTGTAAATAATTGACAATATAGTAAAGCATATAATATTTAGTAGCTCTATTTGGAATTTCATACCCAATGACATATTTCAATTGAGGCATATCTTCAAAAATTATTATCATAGTGTTCTGCATGCAAAATGGTTGTATACTAATTATTAATAAATATTTTAACCAAAGTGTAAAAAAATAATAGAGTAATAAATCATATTATATTTAGTACCTATGTTTGGAATTTGATACTCGGGGACATCTTCTAGTGGAAGAATATCTTAAAAACTATTATCATAGTGTTCTACATGAAAAATGGATGTAAACTAATTATTAATAACAATTTTAAACAAAGTGAAAATAAATAAAGAATAAAAAATCAAATAATATTTAATAACTTTTTCTAGTATTTCATACCCAGATATATCTTCCAATGGAGACATATCTTCAATCATATTTTCATTAGATTATGCATGCAACAATAATAATTAGTGAAGCCTAATAATAATGAATAACTAATAACAGTTTATAATTTAATATTTATACCTATGTTTTTCCTCTAGATGAAATAGGATAATAGGTTGTTATGTTTTTTAAATTTCCCTAGTCCCTTTTCATTTTCGGTATTAACCATCGAATCAACTTGACTATTAGTTAGATCTACCCAAATGTTACTCATAACTATTTGACCACTATTCACATTCACCCAACCACTATTTTTAGTTTCTTGACTACTCATTGCCATCATTTGGATGTTCCACATAGTCACCTGACTACTAGTTGTAGTTGCCCATCTGTTCCACATAATCACTTGACTATTACCTACAGTCTTTTGATAATTACTCATAGCCATCTGTCACCTAATTGTTATCATCCATCACTTGGTTTTTATTTTCTAACACTCAATTATTTTCATATATCACCTAGTTACTATCACCTGACTACTGGTTACAAAAGCATGACAATAGATACTGATGCTTGAGATAGTTTGTAGTTTGTACTCGAGGAGTGAATACCATATATATTGTGGTGAATTCCCATAGATTGGATTTTTTAGTACTGGTGATATACATTTATAATATGAAATTTATTTTAAAAACTAGGTGAATCAACCATTAAATTTAAATTCTACCCTAAAATTTAGGCAATTCTACACTTTTGTCTACCCCATAAAATTGCCAATTGTCAACTTTGAAAACTAGAATATTCATGAATTAATGAATATTATCCACTAAAACAATCCATATCAGAGAGTGGGAAGATGTTGGAGTGACTATTACATGCTATCGAATGGTTTTTGACATGAATTGGTCCATTTTACATCTATGCCTTTCTTAATAAGGGAGTTAACTGAATAAATACAATAAGCCATCTCAGGAATGAATTATCAAATTGCCATAAGTTTACCAAGATATATTTATATGTCTATAATAGAATGAGGAATATGCATGTTAACAATATATTTGATTTTAGTTGATCCACATCAATTCCTCTAAGAGAAACTAGAAAACTTAAGATTTTACTAGATGTGACACCAAAAAGACATTTTTAAAGATTGAATCTAACTTTGTCTTGAATGAGATGGTCAAAGATAATAGTGAGATCCTAAAGATGATTTTCATGATGCTTGGATTTTTCAATAATATCATCTACAAGTTTTATCAATCTTATATATGTGGTCATAAAATATATGGTTCATGGCACATTGATAAGTGGCACTAACATTTTTAAGACCAAATGGTATTTTGATGTAATAATAGGTGCCCCATTCTATTGTAAAGAGGGCTTTATGTTTATATTTGGGGATAATGTGAATTTTATTGTATCCCAATAAATCATCCATGAGAGATAACATTTTGTAACCAGTCATGGAATCGATGATGGCATCGATTGATGGTAAGGGGAAGTTATCTTTAGGATAAGCTAAGTTGAGATTATAAAATTTGATATAGATGCATATTTTTTTTGCATACATTAATAGGGCCCTAGTTTTTATTCAATTATGTATAAATATGTAATAATTTTAATTCATTTTAAATGAAGAAGTGAATTCACAATTCAATTTTTTTATAAGAACTCATAAATATTTTAAAGAGATCAATGATTCATTAGAACATTTATTATTTTTTGAAGTTGTAATTTCCCATAGAAGATTTTTAGATCATGACTCATAGTTTTGCATATCTTTAAAAATAAATTTATTTATGTAATCTACTATTTTTCAATGTGTTTTATAGTGGTTTCCACCTTTTACAACCCTAATAATTAGATTGTGTTTCTTGAGGCTCTACTAACCCTCAACATAAACCCTACATCTCATGACATTTTTATTTAACTCTAAACACCACATACAAACTCATTATGTCATTAAATTAAATCATAAAAAGCCAAAAAAATGAACCATAATTATACATTTGAAATAAATAATTCACTATTTGAAACCATGGTTCAATTGTAAGTGTAGTCCATAATGGTTCAACTATAAATGTAACATGTATTCAAGAAACATAGCTCTTGATCTAAGTTCATAAAATCAAAAAATGGTATTATATTAAAAAATCCCTAAAACAATAATTCTAAAAAAAAAAAAATTGTTTACAACAGAATCAGGCAACTGATTTAAATAATTAAAAAAAAGTGAGTCCCCTTAAAAGAGAAGATACACAATGCATATTTAACAAACAAGTTTTGAATATGAACATGTTTTTATAGAAACACATTCCCCAACTTTGGATTATAGTTTTATAGTAGATAAATATCTAACATCCATCAAATGACTTATCTTTTTAGCTTCTTTCGCAAGCTCTATCACTTTTTCCAAGACTAAATTCATATGATGCTTCACTATTTGATTTACATTTCTCTTAAACCATCTACTACTTAAGTAATAGTCCAATTTATTGAAAATCTTGTTACTACTATTCACTTTCCCAACTTGCTCGATGTGAAATTTCCAAACCTTAGTGTTATACATGTTAGATTTTTTATACCACATGTTCATAGCTAAAAATATCTTGGGAGGATCAAAGACAAGCAACTCATTAGGGGTTCAATTCTTCCAAGCCTTGTCAATCTATTCCACCATCTCCCTATCGACATCCATGTCATTGGCATGAGTCATGACACCAAGCCTAAAGTCTATTCTTTCCAAACCTTTATGGAAAAAAATCACAAATCTATGTCACTTCGGATCATTTCACTCCCTCCATATCACAATCATCTCACAACCTTCACAATGAAGAGAAATGTTATACTATACTTTTTGGGACTGAAAATCTATAATGTGGATGTTAACATTTTTGTGGGTCAACAATTTTTGGTATTGTAGGGTTTGAAGGGGAAGAAGCTTGAGATATTTCATGGTGGAGTTTGAACAAGCCATCAAAAATATATGTTCCAAAAGCTCATCTTGAGGTGCAGGCATTGAATCCTGAGATACTTCTCTAGATTTTAGATAGAAGAAAGGCCTCCTAAATGTGATGTCCCATAGTGAAAGGTTGGAAGTGTTGTTTGAAAAATCTTCAAATCAAACTTTGTTGATGACAACCAGTGGATCTTGCATAGTTTTGTAGAAATAGAAAGCAAAAAATTTAGGAAATTATCTACCATTTTTTCCATGGAAGAAGCTCACGTGTTGCTTGATTGCACATGTGATAGTCTCTAGAGCTTGTCGTGAATTGGTGAGGATCCAAAATTTTCCATCAGGAGAATAATTTATAAAAGTGATGCTTGGTATATATTTGAAACTTTTGAGGGAATTTCCACCCTTTCCCATAAATATTATGATGGCCTTATGATCAACTTGTATCTCCCTTTTGAAGAAGAATAAGGAAAATAACTTTTGGATTTTTGAGTTTCTTGACAAACATGACTTGGGCCTATATATGAAAGAAAACATAAAGGATTTCTTGTGAATAATCTCATAATAGAGATGAATTTATGTGGTTCTACATTATAGATTAACCTTCTAGTCTATGACCACTCCATGAACTCCAACTAAATACCTATGTTGGATGAGATATTGAAAAACATATAATTATATAGAGATTGATCCAATATTAAGCTTATATATTTTATTTCTTAGCATGTTATTATCCAGTGGTTAAACAAATGTATCTTGGTCTTCCAAATAAATTTTCAAACATTCAAATTGAAACATCACTTCTTTTCTCTTTTCAGTGTTGATGGAGAGCTATGGAACTATGTACATCAATGGATTCTCTAAGGGGTGTTATGGGATTCCACCAGACACTTATACAGGAAATAATTCCATCTAAGCTTCAAAATACTCTAATAAAATTCATCTATCATATCCTCACTTGGTTCTTAACATACAATTACTTTTACATCATGGAACTAGATTGTGTCAACACTAAAGAGCTTTATAGTATGGTGCAACTTCATTTGAGAAACTCTCCTTCCATTTAAGTAGAGTTCATATCAACAAGGCTAAAAACTCAAGCTCTTTCTCCTTCAACCTATCCAATAGTGATAAGATTGATAATCCATATAAAGGAGTTACCCTTTGGTGGGAGAACAATGTGACCCAAAGGAAAAGCCAAACATTTTCAAAGAGTTTCTTTTAGAGGATTAGAGAGGATTTGTTCTATATATTGATAAGAAGCACACAAACTATTTGGCATAATGCATTCATTTATATGGAATTTTTGAAATGATGGCAAGATTTATAAACTAATTTTAGGTAAATATGAATGAAATTACATGTAAAATGAAGTACTAAAGTGAATATTTAACAACCCATTTCTCATACTCATAATTTATACTTGGTTCATGCATGAATCTTCCCTAATGTATGGAAACCCTTCATCGTGGTCCTTGAATTTGATGCTATTTGGTTTTATTTTAGGATATCTTATTATATGGATGTATTATCATAATCATTCATGTGTGGATTTGTAACTTAATTTGTGTATGGCTTACATACCCAACCAAATATTACTGGAAACAATGTTTGTCCTTATCTAAATGCAACTGTGATATAAGGCATAAATATTTTCCTTAGCGAGTCTAAATACTTCTTTCATCCTGGCCATGTTCCATTGTACCCAAATATTTATGCTCAAAGACTAGCTAACTCTAACATTTGGTTTCTTCAAGTTTCTGTGCATGTTAACCCTTGACATGGAGTTTACAGTGTCATATTTCCAATTAGTCACCTCATATGATTTTTTCACCCATTTATTACAATTTAAATTGGTAATGTTGGAGGATTTGCATCACCCTAACTAATAATCCTTCACTATCAATGTCTAGATATTCTACACCTTGTGCAATGATGTTATAAATGTGGTTCACCTCCCAATCAACATATGTGTTCTCAACATAGGTTGGAATATGATCATTTTCAATAAGGTAACCACATGTTATTCACTTTTAAAACTCATATAACACTTTATAATGTGCATATATACATTATTTATCTAGTATCAAGGCTTACCTAGTAAAATAGGTAAATTATTTGCCTCAACCAAGTCAATAACTTCAAATTCGGTGTTATAATTCCCACCCATGATATCAATAGATACATTTTTTAAGCTTCCCAATCATTATGTATGTGTTTTTCTCATCATGAATAAAACATGTTGTGAAGGCCTTAGAGATGGGCTACCCATATTAAGCCAAAATTTTTTGGTCAAAATATTTACTTCAACACCCATGTCAATTAACATATCACATACTGACCATCCATCAATCATGGAAACAATCAATAATTCTTGATCATAGCCAGTGTCTTATGAAATTTTAACCTTACTTATTCTACTTAAGTGAGGCTCTAGGGGTTATTTAATGGAACCCATAATGTTTTGTATAAACCAATTCTTAAGTTGGGGAAATCTACCTTTTGAGCACAAAAGGGTACATATTTAAGAAAATTCATCAACCTATTCCTCATTAATATTTTGATGAATCAATTTCTAGTCCTTAGCCTCAATATCTTTGGCACATTGAAGATTTCCTTATAATTTTTTTTATTACATCCATTCCCTCTTATAATATCATTGTTTGGTTGAGGCCATTAGGATAACGAGCAAGCAATTTATGCTATAAACAATGAAATTTTTATTTGGATGGTTGGTCTACACATGTTGAGTAGTGGTGCCACTAAGTGTATTAATATCAAATTTGGGGCCTTGGGGAAACTTAAAACCTCTCTCCTTAGGAATCCACTGATTACTTGGTTAGATGATCTGAATCATCCACACACCCTTCTAAATGTTCTCCTTTTGGGTTAACTTCCTATAGAGATCAATGCATTCTTCTAGCATATTTTGTCCTTAGCAATACCCATAGGTTAGAAATTTTGGATAGTCTCATTAATAATGATTAGGGGAACCACACTTGTAGAAAGTTCATAGGGGACATTTTCCTCTATCATGTCTATCACCTCTTACTTTATATGGGCACTTACCATCGTATCTATCCTTATGTTGATTTAAAGCCTCTATAGTTGTTTGTCACACTCATATTTTACATGCCTCATGAATTTCATTTGTCACCCAATAATATTTAGTATTGTGAGTGGAGTCTTTAAATATTTTCAATTATAGAGAAATATTTGTTTGTGTTTCCCTCTACAATAATGGGAAAATGTGCACATCATGGTCTTCATGGAAGATTTTGTAAAACTTAAGTAGTGCCTTAATATTATGTTGCGGATAATTTTTTTTGGCTAGAAACCTCATAATTAGTATACCACAAACCATTATAGGTGTCACATGTGCTATTAGAAGTTAAAATTTGTAACTAGGAGGCCATTGAGGTGATTTGTGCCTCTATAAAGGGGTTGACCTACGTATCCACACTATTGATAGCCTTAGGGGTAAGTGCACAGAGTTGGGGGATAATTTTGTGGAAATTTTCAATAATGCTATCATGTTTACAAATAATGTGATCACATTATTTAATTAACATGATAATGTTATTTAAATTATGGTTCGATAATTATCAAGCCATAAAGTGATCATGTTATTAAATAACATGATCACACTATTTTAAACAATAACACAATCACATTATTAACATGATCATGTTATTATTATTTTTAATAATGTTATCACATTAATAATGTGATCATGTTACCTATGTCACCAAAAAAAATGAAACCTAAATGTAAATTTATAATTTTGCATTTGAGTTTCCTTTGTTATCCTTGCCTTTCATGATTGATTTTTGTGTGAGAGAGATAAAGGCTAGACAGGAAGCCACTAATTTCATCCCAAAAATTTGATAATTAATGATTCCACCATGTAGAAGAGGTAATTGCTAAAAATCTACACTTGTTAACCCTCATTTTTAGTTATTTTCATTATTTAACCCTAATTTTTAGTAATTTTTAGTAGTAATTTATTTGTTTTGATTAACCCATATTACTAACCCTACTAACCCTCCACAAAACCCTTTTGATCCTCCTAATAACCCTCCATAAAACCCTCTTGTTCATACTCTTAGACCTCCACAAAACCTTCTTGTTCTTCCTCCTATCCCTCCACCTAACCCTCTTATAGTTTCATAAAATCCCCCAGGGAGTTAAGAGAGTTTATTTGATAATATTGTAGGAAATAAAATTGAAATTAAAGAATTAATTAGGATAATTATGGATCTCACTTCTACCAATACCCACCAAACCCATCTAGCTAATTCCATAGAGACATTATTAGGTCAAATTGACTCTATAACAAGTCAAATTAATAGATGGGCTTCATATCAGGATAGTTTTAGGGCTTATTATGCTGATAAATTGTCATCACTTGAGGTCAATAACAAATAAGTATATTTTTTTTGCATTTATGCATTATTCATTGACCTAGCCACTAATGCACCATTTTCAGTTATTGTTAAACATTTACCAATCCATTTCTTCCAACATAATTTAATCACAACCAAATTTTGAGATTGATGGTGGATGGTGTTTGATTATCCACCATGTAATAACCATGAGGTCCCATTGTATTTTTTAAAGAAACTCTATTTTGAGTTTATCTTTAATGAAATTCTTAACTAATTTGATTATAGTGAGTTTTAAGGCCAAGGGAAAGGTTTTTCATAAGATCGATCAGGTGCACATCATACACCTAATTAGCCTATAAGGATCCATATCCAAAAGCCACTTGAGCCCGATATCCATTTTATAGTTTAATAGGTCATGGAGATTGATACTCTACATGCTCTTAGTTATCTCACTGATACACTCATTCAACATATGAAAAGGTTCTCATAGATCGATGATAAAGATCCGCTATCTAGTGTGCATACCCAACCCCACCTTTATAGTTCTTATGGAGTTATGTACACTAGACCTTCTGATGATCATGACACTGGTGGTTTAGAGGGATTGGATAATATTCTTATTAGTGATGAGTTTTTGGCATGAACATTTGGTGTGCAGACATCAGTGACTACATAGATGCATATATATTATATAAATGTCATGTTAAATTTAAGTTATATTTTAAAATTTAATTTATCTAACAATTAATTTACTTAGAAATTTAATAATATATATGCCATTTTTATGTTGTAGAGGTGAAGGTTTCTTTATCAACATAATCAACATTTGCATCATTTGATTTGACATAACCATTATTTACTTATTTAGATCTAGCTATTGGCCCATCCACTACTACATCAGTCTTTGTTAGGATGACACCTTTTACTTATACATAGGTAAAATTTTGAGTTAATTTCATGTTCTATGTATATTTACGTTGTAAATTTAAGTTAAATTTATCTATCAAGTATCTTGATGTATAGGTTCTAAAAAGCTTCCTTGATATGGATGTAAATACACACTTACCTCCACCAAAAACCCAACTCTAATCTTTTATTTTCCTTCTTTGTCTTCTATCTTCAACCTCTTTGTCTCTTTGATCAATTTGCATTTACTATGTCTTTCTTGTTCACTCTTACCTACTCAATGGATCTTAAGCTTCCTTATATTAAATTAATCATCCTTCTATACTTTAAGTAAATTTACTAATCAACTACCTCTATAATATTTCCTTTTAACATCAACTTCCTTAGTTCATACTCTATTTTCATGTTCTCTCTCTTTATCCTTGCTCTGTTATTTACAATCTTCTTATGTGTTTTCATAGGTATGCATGATAATTTAATTTTTTCCTTTCAAAATAATCATAATACCATATACCTACTCAGTTACATCTCATTTCATACATCCAACCATTCCACACAACCCACATGCATCAACTCTTTACTTAACTCTTCTTTCCTCTTTGACACCTTCCTTCTACTAGCCCTTTTTTTAGGCAAACCTCCTTGTCCTAAGTAAAATACAAAGCTCATAACCAAGACAAACACACATAAAAATACCCCTTTACATTAGATAAATCATGTAGGGACTTTCATACTTTAAATCTCTTTGGAGAACACCTAACTCAACACCCCTTAGGACTAATTAGGTCTCCTAGGCCTAATTCAAGGCTACTAACTATGAAACCATACCATAAAGACTTAAATAAACTTTAAAAATTCAAAATAATCTTCCTTCTATATAAATAACTTGTCTAAAAATTTAAACAACTTTTCATTAGTTAAATCACTTGTTATATCATTTTCTAGTTTCAAACCCTAACTTGTGTTGTCTCAATCTTGCACCTACTTGAGAAGATAATAAATGAGATAGAATGACATTTTGAACCTTATAAAATATTCTAAGGATTTTAATGGATATTCACTTACCCCATGCATCTTCTCAAACTATTAATTTTCTTTTCTCAATACTAAATCACTCCTAACATGTAGTTTTACAAAAAAATTGTACCCCTCCAACATGACTATGTCAACAAATATGATAGAATAACCCTTAAGGCCCTTTACCTTCATTTGAGATAAATTAAAATAATAACACACATGGAAAAAAAATATTCCACAACATTCATAATACCTTAAATTCTCAATTTTATTTCTAAGAACTCTATATGGTCTTTCTTTATGAGTATGCAAACTCAAAATTGTTACTAATTGGGATCTATATAGTCTTCCCATGTATTTTGTATTTTTACAATATTATTGAGACACTTAAAATGTATAAATTCATCTCAAATATATCCTCTATCCATTACTCATATTTCAATCATTTATAATGACACTGTAAACTGACTATGTTCTTCTCTTTCTAACTATGCCTGAAGATAGAGTATTGAAACTTGAGTTTCACCATTTTGAATCTATAGACTATGTTGATGGTGAAAAATGTCACGCCAATGAATCAACCCATTCCCCTATCATGAACTTCAAGAAATAATCATATCATTTTAGTTGTAAGGGACCTTATGGATACAAATCAATCTTAAGGTGTGCAAAGGGGTCTTTTAAAGTTCTGGGGATTACTATGTTCAATAATAAATATAAATCAAGCTTAAAAACATTTATTAAGTATATCAAACACAACATGAAAATCAACTATGTCAAGAAGAGTTACTCATAAATAATGTTTTGATCTAAGAAGTTAATCATTATTTCAATATTATATAACTCAGTCTCACATCTGATATAAACTATCATCTGACCTATCTGATAGAACAAAGTCTATGAATTAGACAATCTCTTAAAGGATAAAAAATTCAAATTGTTGGAAAGTATATCTTATCTCCATGCTCATAAATTATCATCAGATATAATGAACAAGAGAAGCATAAAAGATCAAATGTGGACAAGATGATAAACCAATTTATAAACAAATCCTCAATAAATCAAGAAAATAAACATAACTCAATAATTCTAAAGAGATAAACAACAACAAAAACAACAACAACAACAACAACAACAACAACAACAACAACTAACTAAGAAACTAAAAATATGAAATATAATCTAAACTAAAACTAACACTAAACTAACACTAACATAAAGAAAGAAATAAAAAATAAATAGAAACTATCAAAAAAAGTAAATTAATGTTAATGAAAACTAAAATAAAAATTAAACTCAAATAAATAAAATACATTATAGAACAAAAAATTTGTAAGTCTTAATAAATAAGAGTCATCGTAGTAAATTGGATCAATTTTATTTTAGAAATCAACATCCTTAATACAAAATATCTTCAAAGATAACTTTTACAATCAATTAGATCAAGAATCTATTGTAAAAAATGATGTTTTCATCATTATTCAAGTTGAATATTCAGATTCTGCACATTGGACTGCATGTTGCAATCATTGAAATATATTAAACTTGATAATATTCAGATAATCAGTTATAAATGACAATTTTAAACTAGATATACATGTGTTGTCTAAGTAGTATAATTAACTGTTAGAGAAAGTACCATTGATCAATATGCAAAACTCATGCTATCTAAGAGAAATTGCATAAAAAAGAGAGATAAATAATTGACTTCATAGTGTATAAGTCTTCAATACCTATATTTTCTATTTATTTTTTTCAAATGAATCTTTGATCTCGTTTTAAACCTCTAAAGTTGCTTGAAAAAAGTTATAACTAACTTTAGTTAGTTATTTGTCAATTTTATTAATTAACTTTAAAAATCAATTAATTTGGTAGTTACAAATTAATAAAATATTTAAGATTTTTTAAAAGTCTTAAGAGATCAAATATTTGAATTTAGACTAAATATTCCTAATGGATGGGGACCCTATTTTAGTCAATTATGAATATTTAAAATATTAATTAATCAATAAAGAATCAAGTAACTTATCATATTAAATGAAATTCATCTTTACATTAATTCTTTTTTGAATTTAAATTTACTCAATAACATATATATATTATGTATCCAAACAATATATCAAATCTCTAAAACTTACTTTACTGCTTTTATTCCATGTACAATATCATTATTTTGAAAATAAATTATTTGTGAAATACCTTGATAGAAAAAAAATATTTTGATTGTATCACGTGAAAGATGAACCAAAACTATTCGTAAAACAACCTTCACTTTTTTAAAAATAATAATTTAAATGTTTAATTATTTTTTTACCCAGCTTAAATTTGACATTCAAATGACCATCAAACTGTATAATTTCTGGTTTATGATGATGATCATTTGGCCATCAAATTTAACACCACAAAATTTTTTGTTGGTGATCATTTTGCAAATTTTGTATAGTATAAAGAAATTCAACAAATTATCAAAATGAAATAAAACCCCATTATTTATCACCTGTTTACTATCATGAATCAACATCATGAATAACATAGAAATCATAATGGTTAAATAAAAGTATATCCTTCATGATTTTATTCCATATATTTTACCATATTTTATCATTGTTTGAATATCATTTTAAAATATATATGATTTATATAATTCCAAGAATTAAATTTCACATGCATTCCTTTAAAGAAATTTTAATAAGAACCCTTCACACAGAAAACATTCGACCTCAAATAATATTTCTATGAATAAATTGAACTTGTCTAATAACAAAAATTAATATCAACAAAATAAATCTCAAAATATAAATTGATGTCTCAAAGACCTTGTATTTCTAACAACTAATAGAAAACTTAAACATAAAATACTATGTATTCAAAATATATTTTCCATCAAATCTCTAACATAATCGATCATAAGATATTTCCATAAAATGACTTATGTAGAGCTTTTCCTTCAAAATCCATAGATGTGTGAAAATGTAAAACTAAGATACCCAAAATAATTTACATAGTAACAACCAAAACCATTTAAAAAAAATTGAAACTGAAATGAGCATATCATAAAATAATGCTCAAACCAACATATTTCTTCAAAATGATCATGAAGAGTTTTATCTTTCAAAACCCATGCATGCATGAAACTTCAGGTTCAAAATACTGAAATACCCAATATTTCAAAATAAAAAAAAACCTTCAAAACCTAAAAACTCAATCAAGCTTTTGAAAATGTAAATGATATGTTCAAAACATCACTACAATATATATTAATCACAGAAACTAGACCAGTATGCATATTTAAAAAAGAAAGCCTCATATATTATCAAATATCATGTTCAAACCAAATTGGTAAAGTCCCATATTCTTATCTCACTGTCTATCAAGAATGTATCAAAAATTGAAGTCATTTGCTTCAATATCTTATGCAAAAAAGTGATATTTTCAACTAGTAAACTATAAGCATCATTCAACTTTTCTAAAATATACATGTACAGATTTAAACTAATAGATTCATTGACATTTATCAACATGTAGATGAAAAACCATATTCTTTCCATGCAACCAAAAACTTAATCAAAATAATCAAAACGTTCCCCAAAACCCATTCATTCTATTCAAGGCATACCTATATGCATTTTCCTACAAGCTTCCTTTTCAAAAATCCCATCTGTAACTTCAAAAACCAAATTGATATATTGACGCTTCCATAAATAAGCTCCTACAAATGATTAAAATAGTAAAAAAAAACTATTTATAATCACAACTCTCCATTGTAACTGTCATGCATTCATGTACTATTCTCATTGGCCACCAAAATCAATGTTAATGTTTAGTGTTCTACTAAACAAACTAGCGATGATATTAAACTTAGTAATTACTAATTCTTTTTCTAAAAATCTTACCATATTTTGACATTTGAGGCATGTATTCCCTCATTGTATTCTCAAACCACCAAAGATCTTAGCATGATCTTGAAGCATCGATCATGCTTCACATTAAATTACTATACCAACTCAACTTACAAGTCTCAAAACATAGATCACATTTCCCTTGGAATCATCAATATTTTATGCCTTTTGAAACTATATACCTCAATACATAGACCTAGAATAATCCAATTAACCTTCCAAATAAAATTTTTATGTCCTGATACATAGAGTTAAGTTGCTAATGTTTGAAATAATAATCTTGAGTGGCTATTAGGATCCCCGAAAGATCTAGTCATATCACTTTAGAAATTATGATAGATAATGTTTGAATTAGGACCCTTTGTATAATGAACTATGTAGAATTAAATTTAGAACCTTTTAGGAATTATCTTAGGTTATTAAATAAACCTTATAATCTCAACCTTAATTTTATCACAAGCTCATGTATGGCACATAATAATGTGACCAAATTACCTTGAGAACTTTAAAACCACCAATGTAATCAAATCTTTACATTTGGATTATTTACTATTTGATTCATTTGAATTTTTTAAATAACTTGGAAATTAACATTATGATAATCAATATTTTGTGTATTTTCAAACTGAAAAGTTAACTTGTGACATGTTAAAATTTGACTGTCGATTCATCTGTAACTGAAACAGTAACATTCATTTGATCATATATATATTCCAATTTTATTCATTGATCTAAAAATGTTTTTTAAAACCACTATAATGCAAATATGAATTCATAAATATGATCATTACCAAATTATTAAATTGAAATCATGAATATTCATAAATAACACTAATTGATTTAGGGTCTCCGATTGTAGTTTTAGATTTTATGACTAGGTTATCACTATGGCACAGTATGAATAATAACATATTATTTCAAAAAAATTGGGGGTATAAAAATTAGGCATAACACTGGTGACCTTGTTAGATAGTTTCAAGTATGAAATTGGGTAGTAATCAAATTGCTTGTGATAAGAACATTAACTTGAGAGTGTGATCCAAGTAAATAATTTCTCAAGTAGCTATGCATGAACCTCTTTTTAATAAATTTCAACAAGGGATGAGATGTTTGAATAGCATGACACAAAAAAATGAAATGATATAATAGGTAATTTCAAGTTGGATGCACACATAAATGCAAATACCTCAAATATAATATCTAAAAATAAAGTATAACTTTTGACAACTAGTTATAACTCAGCATATGTTATTCATATATAAAGAAAACTAGATTTATAAAAAGTAATATCTAAAAATAATTGACATTTACAACTGAATTATAACATCTTTACATTCTCCCTCATAACATAAAAACTTCATTCACTTGAAACACTTATTGATCTTTTAAAAATTAAAAGTCAAACAATAGAAGGTAAACAAACAAACTATAAGAAAATAAAAGAACACAAACTAAAAGAGAAAAAGAAAAGGAAAACATAAAAAATTGACCAAATATTTACTGGTAAAAAAGAAATAAATCATTAATCGACATCAAAAATCATCCACCGTGGGATAAACAAAGGATACACCATAAATAGAAACTAACAAAAACAACGAAATAAAATTTAATAAATAAAGGAGGTATAAGAATAAATGACAAGAGATCTCTTCCAATATAACTATAATGAAATACATTATTTTCATCATGCAAATATTCATGATAAGTCAATCTATATTATTTGAAGGAAAAAAAATAACATGATAAACACATTAAATAACCTTGAATAAATAGAATTAAATCATGATTATGCATGTGTTTAGCCATTTCTTGCTTTTGTATTATATATGAAAGCTTATCTATCTGATTTAGAGTGAGATGAATATTTTTAAGGTTAGGATAGAGAGAGTCTTGATCAATAAATTAAATTGATTATTTAGGTATCTTTAAATAATTTTGAATATCTCCTAATTTAACATATGCATTAAAATCTATTATTTCAAACTCTAAAAGGTCATAAAATTTAAAATATTCATAGTCAATGTTATTAAATAAATCTTCTAATTTATATTATGTAGAAGAAATTTTATCAAAAATATCATACTTGTTAATTTTGTATTATGATCTGAATAATCTATAAAATCAAATTTTTCATACTCAACTTCAGTTAATTGATTGCTCATCTCAATGTCTGCAACATCATGAACATATTTTTCTATTGTTATAGCATTGAATCTAACATCAAAGAGAACATAATTTTTATTATCATCATGATTTTTGTATCAAAAGTGATAGGATAATTATCATAATAATTTGAATTAGATTTTATATTGTTATAGATAGTAATAAAATCATAAGTAGATGAATAATTTCTATTAAAAAAGTAATTAGATTCAAAATCTAATTCTTTTTTCATATCTAAGTCAAGAGTTTCTAGTTCAATTTTTTTCAAAACATCATTATCTTATTTATTAGATATGTCTGAAAGAAAATCAAAAATAATTTTATCTAAAAAAAGTCATTACTAGAAAATAAATTATAATTGAGAAAAAATATGTTATCAGATGATTGATCAAATTGATTGAATGAATTAAATTTCTCTAATTTTGAATCTGATGAAAAATTTAAATCAAAAAATTATGATATAATATCTAAATTGTAATCTAATTTTTAAGAAGTATTTTCAGTATACCATGTCATGACTTTATCATAAACAAAAAATATAGAATTTTTTCAAGAAAATTTATGTTCAAAATGCAACATTAATGTAGAGAATCTTTTACATTTGAACATATCATGATTGAGTGAGGAAAGCTTACATAAACTTTGATTTTGTCTTCGAATGTAAGCAAACTTCAACGATGATCCAAAGCCAACAATACCAATTTTCTAAATAATCTAAATATAATTCTCAAGTAAGTTATTCTTCCAACAAATAAAGAAAATATCACTACTTGGTTGAAAAGGAATAGGAATTTTATTTAATTTTGAAAGAAAGCATAATAAATATTCTCTTATAAACTCTTTTAAAAAAAAAGGTGAACTAAACTATTAGACTTTGATATACCTTATTTAATTAAGATTTTGATGTAAATCCATTCTCAATTGAGTTCATCCATATTTTCCATAACTAAGCAAGAAACAATCACAAAACTAGAATCAAAATTTGGGCAACTAGTTATGATAACTATGAATTGAAAAATGGAAACTTGTTATGGTAATGTGAATCATTGAAGACAATAATATATAAAAAAGTACACTTGATTTAAAGTTTCCAATGGATTCATCAAATTTTTTAATGGTGAAAAATGCCATGCCAACAAATCAATCCATTCATCTATCATGAAGGTTAAGAAAGAATTGTAGTAGTTTAATCGTAAGAGATTTTATGGATAAAAATTAGTCTTAAGGTGTGAAAATAGGTATTTTAAAGTTTTGGTTATTGCTATGTTCAATAATAAATCTAAATCAAGCTTACAAATATTTATTAAGTTGATCAAATACAATATGAAAATCTATGTCAATAAGAGTTACTCATAAACAATATTTTGATCTAAGAAGTTAATCATTCCTTCAATATTATATAACTCAATCTCACATATGATATGAACTATCATCTAATCTATCTGATAGAATAAAGTCTATGAATTAGATAATCTCTTGAAAGATAGAAAATTTAGATTGTTGAAAAGCATATCTTATGTCCATGCTCATAAATGATCATCACAAATAATAAATAATGGAAGTATAAAAGATCAATTGAAGACAAGATGATAAACCAATTTATAAACAAATCCTCAATAAATCAAAAAATAACATAACTCAATAATCTTAAATAGATAAATAACAACTAACTTAGAAACTAAAAATAATAAATTTAATCTAAACTAAAACTAATACTAACATAAATAAATAAATAGAAACTATCAAAGAAAGTAAATTAATGTTAATGAAAACTAAATCAAAAATCAAACTCAAATAAATAAAATATATTATAGAATAGAAAGTTTGTGAGTCTTAATAAATAAGAGTCACCTTAAGAAATCAAATCAATTTTATCAAAAAAATAAATATTTTCCATACAAAATATCTTCAAAGATAACTTTTACAATCAATTAGATCAACAATCTATCACACAAAGTAATGTTTTCATCATTATTTGGAAAAAATACTCATATTTTTTACATAAAACTACATGATGCAATCATAAAAAGATATTAAACTTGATAATATTCAGATAATCAATTATAAATAATAATATAAAACTAGATATACCTACATTGTCTAAGCAGTTCACTCAACCATCAGAGAAAATATCATTGGTCTATCTACAAAAGTCATGTTATCTTAGAGAAATTGTATAGAAAAAGAGATAAATGATTAACTTGATAGTGTATAAGTCTTCAATCCTTGTGTTTTTTCCTTTTTTTTAAGATGAATCCTTGATCTTCTTTTAAACCTCAAAAATTAGTTGAAAAAGAAGTTATAACTAACTTTAGTTAGTTATTTGTCAACTTTATTAATTGATTTTAAAAATCAATTAATTTGATGGTTATAAATTAAAAAAATATTTAAGACTTTTTAAAAGTCTTAAGAGATCAAATATTTGAATTTAGACTAGGTATTCTTAGTGGGCAAGGACCCCATTTTAGTCAACTACGAATATTTAGAATATTAATTAATCAATAAATAATCAAGTAACATATCATATTAAATGAAATTAATCTTTACATTAATTTCATTTTGCATTTAAATTTACTCAATAACATATATATAGTGTATCCAAACAATATACCAAATCTCCAAAATTTATTTTACTACTTTTATTCCATGTGTAATACCTTGTTTTCAAAAATAAATTATTTGTGAAATACATTGATATTAAAAATATTTTGACTGTATCACATGAAAGATGAACCAAAACTCTCTATAAAATAACCTTCACTTTTCTAAAAATAACAATTTTAATATGTTTTCCATCTAGCTTAAATTTGATGTTCAAATGATCATCAAACTAAATAAATTCAGGTTATGATGACAGTAATTTGACCATCAAATTTTACACCATGACAATTTTTGTACGTGATCATTTTGAAAATTTTATATAGCATAAGTAAATTCAAAAAATATCAAAATCAAATAAAAACTCATTATTTATCTCTCATTTATATCATGATTCAACATCATGAATAAAATAGAAATCATAATGGTTGATTAAAATTATATTCTTCATACTTTTATTTCACATATTTTGCCATATTTTATCATTGTTTGAATATCATTTTAAAATATATATGATTTGTATAATTCTCAGAACTAAATTTTGCATGCATTCTTTTAAATAAATTTCAACAGGAACCCTTCACACCTAAAACATTTGATCTCAAATAATATTTCCATAAATAAACTAAACTTGTCTAATACAAAAACTTAATATCAACAAAATAAAGCTCAAAATATAAATTGATATGTCTCAAAGACCTTGTATTTCTAACAACCAATAGAAAACTTAAACCTAAAATATCGTGTATTCATAATATATTTCCCATCAAATCTCTGACATAATTAAACATAAGATATTTTCGTAAAATGACTTATGTAGAGCTTTTCCTTAAAAATCCATAGATCCGTGAAACCATAAAATTGAGATACGTAAAATATTTTACACAGTAACAACCAAAACCATTTAAAAAAAATTGAAACTAAAATGAGCATATCATAAAATAATCTCCATTATTTTTTAGATGCAACTCAAACTGCCATATTTCTTCAAAATGATCATGAAGAGTTTTATCTTTCAAAACCATGCATGCATGAAAATTCAAGTTCAAAAATACTTAAATACCAAATATTTTAAAATAAAAAACTCTCAAAACTCAAAATCTCAATCAAGCTTTTGAAGCTATAAATGATATGTTTGAAACATCACTACAATATATATATATATATATCACAAAAACTAGACCAATATGCATATTCAAAAAATATAGCCTCATATATTCTCAAATATCATGCTTAAACTAAACTGGTAAATCCTCATATTCTTATCTCACTGTCCATCAAGAATATATCAAAAAATGAAGTCATTTGCTTTAATATATTATGCAAAGAAGTGATATTTTCAACCACTAAACTATAAGCATCATTCAACTTTTCCAAAACATACATGCATAGTTTTAAACCAATAACTTCATCTACATTTATCAACATGCAGATGGAAAACCATATTATTTCCTTGCAACCAAAAACTTAATCAAAATAATCAAAAATATTCCTCAAAACCCATTCATTCTATTTAAGGCATAACTGTATGTGTTTTCTCATAAGCTTCATATTCAAAAATCCCATCTGCAACTTCAAAAACTAAATTGATAGAGTGATGCTTCTATAAATAAGATTCAAAAAATGACCAAAATAATGAAAAAAAGTTATTTTTAATCATAAATATCCATCGTAACTGTCGTGCATTAATGCACTATTCTCATTGGCCATCAAAATCAATATTAATGTTTAGCGTTCCACTACCCAAACTAGCAATGATATTAAACTTAGTAATTACTAATTCCTTTGCTAAAAATCTTACCATATTTTGACATTTGAGGCATGTACACCTTCATTGGATTCTTAAACCACCAAAAATCTTAGCATGATCTCAAAGCATCGATCATGCTTCACATTAAGTTACTATGCCAACTCAACTTACAAGTCTCAAAACATAGATCACATTGCCTTTGTAATCACCAATACTTTATGCCTTTCAAAAATATATACCTCAAGACATAGACCTAGGTTAATCCAATTAACCTTTGAAACAAAAATTTTATGCCCTGATACATATAGCTAAGTTGGTAATCTTTGAAACAATAATCTTGAGTGGCCATTAGGATCCCTAAAAGATCTAGTCATATCACTTTAAAAATTAGGATAGATAATGTTTGAATTAGGGTCCTTTGTATAATGAAGTATGTAGAATTAAATTTAAAACCCTTTAAGAATTATCTTAGGTCATTAAATAAACCTTATAATCTTAACCTTAAATTTTATCACAAGCTCATGTATGGCACATAATAATGTTACCAAATTACCATGACACCTTTAAAACCACCAATGTAATCAAATATTTGCATTTGGATTATTTACTATTTGATTCATTTTAATATTTAAAATAACTTGGAAATAAACATGATGATAATTAATACTCTATGTATTTTCAAACTAAAATGTTAACTTGCAACATGTTAAAATCTGACTGTTGATTCATCTGCAACTAAAACTGTAACATTTATTTGATCATATATATATGCAAATTTTATTCATTGATCCAAAAATTATTTTCAAAACTACTATAATGCAAACATGAATTCATAAATATGATAATTACCAAATTATTAAGTTGAAATCATGAATATTCATAAATAAAACTAACCGACTTAGAGTCTCCGATTGTAGTTTTAGATTTTATGACTAGGTCATCACTATGATAGATTATGAATAATAGTATATTATTTCAAAAAAATTAGGGGTGTGAAAATTAGGCATAATAGACTACTAACTTGAATCTTCTTTGACTAGAGATATGAACACCATAGGATTGATCATAAAACACTAGACACTTATTTACATTTTACTCTATCCAAAGAAGCTTTACAAGTAAGGATAGAGTTCTTGATATGTCTCTTATTACTTTTCTCTCCCTAACTCTACCTTCTCAAAGTGATATTATTATTTTCAAATCTTACTCTTCCACTCATCCTTCTTACATGTATTACATTTTTTATATTACCTCCAACATACAATTTTTATATTACACTTGGACTACATGTATTACTATTCTTTCCACCTCCTAATCTTTCATTCACACTTCCTAATTTTTTATTCTTGGCCATTGCACATTGTATGACAATTACACTTCCATGATTCTTGGTTTACATTGTCTTTTCATGATCTACATATTGAAATACATTACCATATATATCTTGGTTTACATTGAGAAAAGCTTGCCATATATATCTTTGATAATTTATATAAAAGTAAGTGAGACTATGTTTACATGAACAATTGATGGCTCAATTAGACACTTCTCCCTCTCTGTGAGCCAAGATAGACATAGGCATTTTTGCTACAATGTCATCTGCACAGGCATTGATAGAGGTATATATTAACTTGTAATTTTAATTGTAAAAATATACTTGTTTTAATAATTTTACTACATACTTGGGGTAAATATAACTTATGTGAATGTAATGTGTATGCAAGTTTGTCCTATGACATCTGATAGTCCCATGATTAGTAGGGTAACTTCTCATGTTTATCCTATATTTTAGATGCTTATTCAAATAACTGAGCTTGTCATTGACTTGTTTGAGTTTCAAAAATTGATTGAGCATGACTACGAGCTTGCAGTAAGTGCATATTTAAATGATTTTTTATTTTAGTTTAAAATTATTATTTTAACAATTGGTTGAGTGTATTTTATGTTAATTTTTTTAATAATACTTATATTTGAACAAGTTCACCTACAAGCAAGCTATGAGAATATGACCCACAATCAGTCCTTGGATCAATCCAAGGCATTAAAGGGGTCTCCATCTATTAGTAGGGCATTCCATAGAAAGGCTTCTTTGAGGAAGGCAAAGAGAGGGAAGCTACTTGATGAATAGGATGTCTTACTTGAGATGTGCTTTTTTGTATGCTTATATGGAAATTTATGTATTTTTGGCATTGTATATTCATATATGACATTCACCCAACATTAGATACTATTTTGGTAAATGTAATGTTTTGTATGCCTATCATAGTAATCTATGTATTATTGACACTGTATACATGTGCCTATATTGTATGCCTATCATGGCAATCTATCTAATTTATATTCATTTTTAATTTAAAATGTTATTGTATAGTGTTCTAATTATTAATGTGTGTGAGTAAATTAGTGTTAACATTAGTTAATATATTTACATATGAGAATATATTTGTTATATTTATCAAAATATATTATAGATTATATGTCTATGTGACTCACTCAATAGATAAGTCAGAGCAAGAATATTTAGGAATATAATGAAGATATTGTAGGGATTGTATTAGTTGTAATTTATAAGAGTACTCTTACTTTATACGAGACCTCTTATCTATACATATGTAATCATTGTGATGGTTGACAGTTAAAAATATTTATTTTTCATGTGAATCTATTAGCAAAACTTCACTATAGTCTTTGAGATGCAGTATTTTGTAAGTATAACATCCACCCATCTTTTCATATATTTAATTCCTGTAATGATGAATCTTGCATTACTTCTCCTAGCCACTGGTTTGATTGGACCCATAAAATCAATATAAAATTTCACAAATGATGATAAAGTTAGTACAATCCAAATATAATAATTTCATCTCTCACATTGGGATTTCCTATTCAGTGGCATATATCACATGCCTTAGCATACTTATGTGTACCTTAAAACAAACTCAGACACCATAATCCTTCAAGCATGATTTTATCTATAGTTCCCTACCTAGAACTATGTCCTCCTGCAAATCCATCATGGGCCTCCATTATGGAAAAATCCCTTTCATGTTGTACTAATAATATTCTAAACATCACATATATACCTTTATTATACAATTCTCCTTATATCAGAGTGAGGGGAATGCTTGAATGAGTAACTCCTTGTACTCAATATTTTTGTATCTATACAAATATTCTCATGTTGCTAGAAATTTATCCATATTAGTCATATATATGGGGGTGAATTTTGGATAGGTATTAGGAAAAATCAAGGATTTATGTATGTGTAAAAACTTACAATAAATCAACCAACTATATGTCTCTAAGAGATTGATCTCTCATTCTTAAATTCCATCTTTTTAAGTTTCTAGGTTTTTAGACCTAGTTGTTTCTCCAATAGGTCAATTTATCAAAATAGATCTTATAGCTCTTAAAAATTATATTTATAGTAGTATTTTAGAAATTTTAACATGTTTTAACCCTTACCCAAGTTTATATAACTCAAATAAACCAAAAACTCATCTTACTTTATGCACAACTTTCTCAAAAATGGTCTTTTATAGGTGTACATAAAAATAATCCTTTGTACATGCAATTGAAAACTTATTTTCAACCCAATGATATTTAAAATAATTTATAATATTCATTCCCCATATTTTCACAAATTTTTATACCTTATTTTTTAATTTTTTGAGTTTTAGAGGTGTTTTACTCATGACACCCTTACTTCAAATTTACTCAGAATTTCTACAGGTTGAGAGCTTAGTAGAACTATTGTTCTGATGCTTCCTAACCAAAGACTAACACTTCAAACATGTTCAGGGGGGATGGGGTGAGGGGTGTTATATAACATCTAGGAACCTATTTTTAGACTCCCATCAGGCCTGTTTGATAAACCCACCACCCATTCTGGCCTTAGGAATGCCCTTCCCAATACAAGAAAAATGCAATTTTTAGCCTATGTTCAAACACACATAAAACCAAACCTGTAAGTCATTTATGTGAACCATAAGATCCCTCCCATACCTATTTAATCACTTGAATCACATCTAAAATCACTTAGGTGGAACCTTTGAGAGCAATTTGTTGGATAAGTTGCAGTGAGGGATCCAAAAATGCAACTTTTTAGCATTGAACAAGCAACTTCTTGATGTCCAATTGCCATTTATGTCTTTGGAACCTCCACGTAAGAATATATCACTTCAAACATGTAAATATAAGAAAATTACACATTATCACACCACCATAATGTTTAAATCCACCTAGAAGTACATTTTCACTACCATTTCAAAGCATAAAAACACTGACAATAAATGTTGTCAAAGTTTAAGTTATGGTTGAAAAACTATGGTTTCAATGCTTCTTGATTAAAAAATAACTCTACCAACATGTCTAGGGGGTGTGGATAATTTATAGGACTAGGTTCTTGGCCTCCCATTAGGCTCGATCGACAAACCCACACCCATTTTGACCTCAAAAACATCCTTCCCAATATAAGTAAAATGCAATTTTTTAGCCTAAGTTCAAACACGTGTAAAATGAAACCTTAAGTCATTTACATAAACCATCAAATCCCTCCCCTACCTATTTAATCCCTATAATATCACCCTAGAGCACTTAGGTGGAACCTTCGAGAGAAATTCATTGGACAAGTTGCTGTGAGGGGTCTAAAAAAGCAACTTTTTGGCATTAAACTTTATATACATTCTTATTTAATAACATCCCATGATATTTTTGTAATTGAATATTCATTATAAGAATCCAATTTGAATAGTGCAATAACTTCCTATGCATTTAAAACTCTTTAAACAACCATTGATCTAAATATTTTATAGGATATCATCAAAACCAAGTTCTAGTGATTACCACTGACCTAGTGGGATAGTCAATATTTTCTCCATCTATAATTTGGGAAGTCAAATTTTTTATCTCTCTACACACCGACACAAGTAGTAATCATTCCATCTTCATTATCCTCATCTGCAATAACTAAAAAAACATTCCTTATATTACAAAAAACCATTTTTAGTGACAATATGAAGATATATAATGAGAATGAATTATACATAATGAAAAATACATTGGATGGTGGAGCCTGATCTTATTTTAATGCCCAATTTTTGATAGGGGGTGTGGGGGAAAACACCCCCCCCCCCCCCGCCCCCCCCCGGCAACTAGGGCTGTCATGTAAAATTTTGTTAAAAATGCACTATAAAATATTGTAATTTCATAGTAAATCAAAACTGTTCACTATTAGGTTGCATATCTAATGGTAAAAATTATGTTTGTGCATTTTTTTCCTATATGTAACCATCCTTTTGATATGAGAGTATTTTAATTATGAAAGTATGTTGTATGTGAGTGAATAAGATATTGCATTAGTTGTATTGTAGGTTTTTCCCTTCATTTGTTAGATTGAATAATAAGGACTAGTTATTTTTGTGTGGACGTAGCCCATATTGGGTGAACCACATTAAATCTATGTCTCTATTATGTTGCATTTTTTATATTTTATTTTAATATTTAATTCATTAATATTGCTCTATGTTCTATATTCTCATCAAAATATTCTACCTGATTGCACTAGATTAGATACATGGTCAAAGTTATCTGATGATGTCATATTTATAAGTTATAATGTTGTTGGAACCTTATATGTGTTGATTGGAATTAGAGGTTTGGAAATCCAATCATCCACCCACTCTTATGACGTATACTCATTCCAAATATAGGCCATGCATGAAAAATAAAAACATGTCAAGTTTCTTGTATGGATAGTCCAAGAACTTGCATTTAAGTTACGAAATGAGTGAAGGTCACTTGAACCCATTAGAGTATTAAAATCCTCATACTTTTCTAAGTGTTCTTATTCTATTAACCAAAAATGTCTACAACTAGTAGAATTTTATTGAACACCATGACACATGTTCTCATTACACCATTCAACCATAGTTTTTTCATTTATCAAATAAATAACTTCTTCAAATTTCAACTCTTCCCTTGCAATAGTTCTTTTTAGACATGATCTAGCACCGTCATGCTCCCTTTTTCCATGGACAACCTCAGAGAAACTCCAAATGTGTTCTACACCAATGGTAACATGAATCCTGCTCAATCAATAAAATATTAGTGTATTTTTGAATTATGATATGAAATTATCTGACCAATTGTAATGTTGATTGAAATTAATGGTCCTTTGACTCAAATCTTTATAGAACTTCTAAAAACAACCTTGCACATACTTTGAATAATGTGATTGAACATCACTGATATATAAATGGTACTCCCATAATATTTTATGTTATTTCTTTGTACTATTAGATGCATGCATGAATGTTATATACATGAATATGAAAACTTATGATGAGTTATAATACTGCGTTTGAAATTCCATTTGGGGTTTGAATGTGTAATTTCAGCAAAATCAATTACTAAAACAATCAAACCAAGTGGGAATGTATATTTGTTTATCTTGAAATGTTCATCCAACCATCTAGTTGTATGTGTGTGCCTTGCATACTTATAAATAATTTTCTCCCTAAATTTGACCAAAAATTTAGAAACAAGTATCTTTTTTGTAACAAGCTCACACATTTTAGATTCTTTGCAATATTTTACTTGATAATTCACTTATTTATATTTTCTTAAACTAACTAATTCCTATCCAATTGCACTTATAATCTCCTCATGCATGCATTTTTTTAATTTTGAAAATCCATCACAAATGTTTCAATTTCTATTTAAATTTGATTTATTGTAAAATAATTGTCCATCTGATCTTTTGTAAAAGATAGAATAAATTATCTAGCTGATTTTGGTGGCAATTCAATGCAACACTCCTAAAAAATGTTTTTAGTATGCAAAGTACAATTAATATGGTGAAAAACATCATAGTCCATTAAAAATTCAACATGTTGCCTACAACAAATGGTGTGTGTCTGATTTATTTTTACATAAAAAAGTTTGGCCATCTCAAAATATCTTTGACTATAGAAATTTGTGGATGTTTTTCTAAAAATTTAGAGTAGAATTGTATTTGAGTCATATCCAATAGATGTTTTGGATGTGTTTTATGGTTTATAAAACCAACTCTTATTTTCACTACATCTCTTGCATTGGGCAACACTCTTGTATTGTCTTTCCAAAAATGAGCAAGTAACTCTTTGAGAGTATCGACTATATCCTTGTCCTTTCATGGAAGTCTAATAGAGAATGCATAGAGATCATTGGTATTAGGTTCATTAAGTCTTTCACATCTTTCAATTATTTTCATTAATGTTTTTCTATTTATATTAAGTGTTTGGCTTGTTTATGAAACCATTCATTTTTCTCGTGTTTGATCACTTATTGCACAAACTGTAAGTATACACTAGGCAACATTACAATCATGGGTGTGTGATTTTGGGCCTACAGTATGATATGCATAATTTAGATCTTTAAAAATTTTATTATTTTCATCATTCATGTTAGATGTTCTTAGTCCTAATATGTATATTATAGGTCTCATCTTAATCAATTTTATTAATCAAACAAATAATTGACATCTTTCACTATCATAATCCAAATTATGAAAAAAAATATTTCATATTTATTGAGCCAGTCTTCTTGAATTGTGATTAGACATTTTGTTGGTACACTTATTTGCTTTATTTAATTTAATTGTATTTATTATTTATTGTTTTGATACACTAATTACTTATTGTTATTAGTTTATTATGTTATTAATAATTTTTACTAGATATAATAAGCTTGCTTAGCTAGTAGTTAACTTAGACACTTACCTTGTTACAGTAGAGTTCCACTCCACTATTCAGGGTAAGATAAGATTATTCAACTAATGGTTAATTTGTGTTGATCATTTACACAAGTTGGACACCTATCTTGTTAGTGTGGAGTTGCACTCCACTATTCATGTAGACAGATATCAATTGAACTACACGTGTTGTGTGAGTTCCCTGATCTTTATCATGCATGCCTTGCTTTAGATAAGCAATGACTATTTATGTATTCCATATCAAATTTATATTGAATTATTAGAGTAATTCATCATATTTGATTTATTCATTCATTTTTGTTATTATTTTAGATATACAATTATTATTTATTACTATTACTATTTTATCTCTTATTTATGCTTTCTATTAGATTCATTAGATCCTATATCTAATTATAACATAGTACCAGAGCTATCTTGAATCTATAGATTACTAAATATTTAAGAGAAAAATATCTAGATATAGGATCAATTTTTTGATTTTGTATATAGATAAAAATTCAAACTTTATGGAGAATTTTTGAGCTCACCATTGAGTTCTAAGTGCCCAAGATAGTCAAAATCATCTACAATTTTATCTAAATTGGGCACAAGAGGTGAAATTGGAAAGGGTTTGATCTAGAAGCACTACACCTAAATCTGGTGGGTACTTAAAAATCAAAACATTTCTGAGCAAAATGGACCTCATGATTGCATTTGGAAATGTCAAAACCTACAGATCCATATAAAATTTGTCTAATTTGAACACAATCACTCCAGAAGACAACTTTTTTTTTGCTCCCAGGTATGGCCGTATAGACTATGTAGACCAATTTTTTTTTGTCAGGCCTCATGGATTAGCAGGTAGATTTGTAAGGGCAACTTTAGAAGCCCATCATTTGAACACCGAGAGGTATTTTTGAGCAATTTTTTTTGAAATAGTTTAAAATTTCATGCTCTTCGCTATTGTACTTTGAGTTTTTTCTAATTTTTTATATTTTTCCATAATTCATATTTTTATATAGTAGCTTTTGTTCATCCTCATTTTTATAACTTCAGAGGCTCATAAATTTCACATACAACCTTGAATTTACGTCCCTTTTTTAAGTTAATATTTTTTGAGAACAACACATTGGTACATAAATTTTTGTAATAAAGTGCATATTTTTTATACTTTTAGACTAGAGGGACTAAATGAGCTTTTTTCAAACTGGAAAAATTATAATCTAGCCTTGTAATTACACTCAATTATAAAGTGAAAAAAATTATTGTTGGGTGGGATAAAACTAGGTAATTCAGGGAGGTTTTGTGGTGTGTTATATACTTTGATTTCTAATTTGTGACAATTTATTTTTGATTGCATCATGGAGAATCCTAAGTTCCCACTATTAATAGCATACAACTATAATTCATGGAAACATAATGCTTGGAGTGCTTTAATAATTCTAGGATATATGCCTTACATAACAACTCTTCTTACTCCACCTACTAATGCAAAAGAGTTACAACACTTTCTCTTTGAAACTACTAAAGTAATTGGATGCATTCAGTCTTACATGTCTTTAAATTTGAATTTCCATCTTGACAAATGTATAACTTCAAAAGAGGCTCGGGATAAATTAACATAATTATTTGGAAAAATAGTTGAGGTTTGTGGTTACCAAATTGACAATGAACTAATTAGTTTCGATCCTAAAAAATATGCTACAATACAAGACTACATCACTAAAGTCATATATCTTAAAGCACAACTTTCTGAATGTAAAATTGATAAAAAGGATATTTAATTGATTTCTAGTGTCTTACATAAATTAGGTCCTGAATATGCATCCTTTGTCTCTAGCTTTCAGACTCATCGACTCACATTGGTCACATCTTATCACATGCCAACCTTTGAGGTATTCTCTAAGATTCTAATGGTTGAAGAAGATAAGTTAATAGTTATGGGTCTAATCAAGTCATTCAAATCTCAAGCTCTAGTTGCAAGTCAACCTCAACATAAACAAGTTTCAACATCAGCATCAAATACAGGTTCAAGTAAAAGGAAGCAAAATAATTAGAATAAGTCATAAAAAGATAAGAATAAAGGGAAACAATCTTCCTCACAAGGAGATTATAAATTCACTAATAAGAAAGGAGATTCACAAAAAAGGGCTAGCACTCCTTACCCTTATTGTAAAAAAAGGTTTCATAGTGAACAAGATAATTGGAAGAAAGAGATTGATGAACTTAAGGGTCTACCAAAAAAGAATAACATCAATCAATCCTCTTTAAAGGATTCTTACACTCCTTCAAATTTAGGTAAAATGAAAGCTACGACACTAGTTGCACTGGAAAATTCTCCCAAGTCAAGGGTCATTGACTCAAGTGCTTTGCACCATATGGATTTTGATCAAGAACAATTTTCTAGATTAGAACCAAGCTCCTTGCCTCATATTCTCATAGGTAATGATTCTAAGGTAGATATTATAGGAAAAGGTACAATTGATGCTAATAGTGGTGTATTCTAGGATATCTTCTATGTGCCATAGCTATCAACTAACCTTCTTTCTATCTACCAAATCATTCACTTTGATACTGGTAGGAAAGTTGAGCTCACACCTGATTCTGTATCAATAAAAAAATTGGAGGATAATTCCTTAGTTGTAGTGGAAAAAGTTGATAATAATACTTATATTTATTCATTCTCTCACTTTGTGCCTCAGTCTTCCTCTACAACTTTTCTCTCACACACTAACATAGTGAGAAAATTATGGCATGAGTAGTTTGGTCATTTGAACTACTGCTATTTACAAAAGCTTAGTCAATAGGAGATGGTTACAAGACTTCCATAGATTCAATTTTTAGGAGGTGTATGTCATGGTTGTACCTTAGGCAAACATCCAGAGGATAAGTTTGATAAAGGGAAGGCTTGGAGGGCTACAAAAGTCCTCAAACTTGTTCATAGTTATTTAGTGGGTCCATTGCCTACTTTATCTTTTAGTAAAACATGCTATGTTCTCACATTTATTGATGACTATTCTAGATATACTTGGGTTTATTTTTTGAAACTCAAGAGTGAACTATTTGATAAATTTTTAGAGTTCAAAGCTCTAGCAGAGAAACAATTTGGAAAGTATGTCAAGATTCTCTACACAAATAATGGGAGGGAATATGTGAAAAACAAGTTTGAACAATTCTCTGCTCTCAAAGGAATTGATATTTAACATTTAGTTGCATACACACCTTAGCAGAATGGTGTAGTAGAGAGGAAGAATAGATTCTTAAAAGAGATGGCAAGTTGTATGATTCATACAAAAACATTAGTACCTAAGTAGTAGGTGGAAGCAATCATCTATGCTGCATATATATAAAATAGAGTTTCTCACAAAGTGTTAAAAGGGAAAACACCTCTTTAAGCTTGGTGTAATAGGAAGCTAGATGTGCATCATTTCAGAATCTTTGACAATCTAGCATGGGCTCACATACCTTCAAAAAACCATCGTGATTTAGAACAATAAAGATAAACTTACATATTTTGGGATATCTTGATGGTGTTAAGATATATTGGCTCATTGATCCAAATTCACATGAGCTTATTATAGCAAGAAGTGTTTACTTTGAATAAATTCCTTTAGACTTATCTTTTAATATTTCTCATTCTTCTTCCTTAGAAGAATTAGATTGTGGTGATGATGATACTCTTGATTCATCTACTCATAGAGATGATGAGGTAATACCTCCCCAATAGGGTTTAGTAGGACATATTCCTCCTCCTCCTCCTCCTCTAGATCCTCACCTATTGATGCCTTTATGGGATAGATATACTTTGATAGATGTAGACCCTCTTATTAGGGATCCATTAGATAGAAGGATAACATGGTCACAACATGAACTTCCACATTCCTACATTGCCATAGCTTCTGATCCATAATATTTTCAATAATCCATAGGGATAATGGAGTGGAATAAAACTAGTATGATATAGGTGGATATATCAGACTAAGTTTGTAGTAGATGGAAATATTAATAAGTATAAAGCATACTTAGTGGCCAAATATTTTTCCAAAGTAAAAGGCATTGACTCTATAGAAAACTTTACACCTATTGCTAAGATGAATTTATTCACTTGATGCTACCTATTGGTGTAGCTTATGGTTGGGATATACATTAGATGGATGTGAAGAGTGCATTTCTTCATGGGGATCTTCATGAGGAGATTTATATGGAGTAGCCACAGGGGTTCATTTAAGATTCTTCACTAGTATATTTCTTGAAGAAGTCTCTCTATGATCTAAAATAATCCCCTAGGGCTTGGTATTCTAAGATGGACACATTTTTTCTCTCAATTAAGTTCTCAAGATGTCACTAAGATTTGAATGTCTACATTCTATGGTAGGAGGATTCACTATTTTACTTAGTTCTCTATGTTGATGATCTCATTATTATAGGGAGCACATCCATCATTAGCAGTGTTATGACTGTAGTTCATGATAGGTTTTCTATGATAGACATGGGATTATTGCATTATTTTCTTGTGGATTACACTTTCATAGCCCAAGTATGCCATGGACTTGTTAGCTTAGTTTCATATATTTGATTGTAGGCCTGCATTGACTCCTTTCTTATCTAGAGTTAGACTTGAGGTTTATTGTTTCACTCCCTTGGTTAATGCCACATTGTATCACCATACTGTAGGTAGCCTCATATATCTGAATCATACATGACCTGACATTTCATATGTAGTTGGCATGGTTTCACACCTTATGCAGACACCACATGAGATTTATTGAAGATCCATCAAGTTCATTTTAAACTACATTCAGGGCACTATTTGATATGAGATTCACTATAAGCATGTATAGGTTTAGACTTGGTGGAATACATAGATTCTAATTGGTATAGTGATTATGATGATCGTAAATCTAGTTTTGGTTATAGATTTCACTTCAGATATGGCCCCATTTATTGGCAGAGTAAGAAACAAAATGCTATTGCTCTTTTATCTACATAGGTTGAGTATCATGGTGATATTAATGCCACTACTAAAGCTATTTGGCTTTAAAATATTCTCACTAAGCTTGGTGTTCCATTTGGGAAGCCATTAGTCATCTGTTGTGATAACCAGAGCACTATCTAGATCTCAAATAATCTAGTTCATCATCAAAGAACCAAACACAAAAAGATCCATATGCACTTTATCAGGGAGCTAATTTAGACAGAGATCATTGATCTTCAATATTGTCCTATGGAGGAGTAGATTGCAAATATTTTAACCAAACCTTTCACTGAGAGTAAATATTTTCACTTGCAATCTCTTTTGGGGGTGCGAGACATCAATTCTTTAGGGGGGTCTCCTAGACCTTCATTTTGAGGAGGATGTTTTTCCTTCAAGTTTTCTCCTTTCCTCATCTATTTATATAGAGTACCTAATATGGCTTCACATTACTGAGACTCTTATTTGCATAGCCCTACCTAATCTTTGCTTATGGGTGGTGTTGGTGTATTTATTTGATTTATTGCATTTACTTGTATTTTTTTTTTTTGGTTCACTAATTACTTATTGTAATTAGTTTATTATGTTTATTAATAATTTGCACTAGATAGGATAAGATTGCTTAGTTAGTAGTTAACTTAGACACTTATCTTGTTATAGTGGAGTTCCACTCCACTATTCAAGTTAAGATAGGATAAGATTTTTTAACTAATAGTCAACTTGTGTTGATCATTTACACAAGTTGGACACCTATCTTATTAGTGTGGAGTTGCACTCCACTATTCATGTAGACAGATATTAGTTAAACTACACGTGTTATGTGAGTTCCCTGATATTTATCATGCACACCTTGCTCTATATAAGCAATGGCTATTTATGTATTCCATATCATATTAATATTGAATTATCAAAGTAATTCATCAAATTTGAGTTATTTATTCATTTCTATTATTATCTCAGATATACAGTTATTATTTGTTAATATTACAATTTTATCTCTTATTTATGCTTTCTATTAGATTCATTAGATCCTATAGCTAATTCTAACACATTTTTTTATGCATTGGTTCTAAAATATTTTCATTGGCTTCAATTAATTACTTTTCTTTTCTATGCATAATTCTTGGAGGTGCTGTTAATGGTGGAATTTATTGAGAAGGTGTTTCAAAATTATTATTACTTTCATTGTTTAGAGGTTGGATGACATTTCATTTATTGTTTATTTCTTCGTTATATGTTTCCATAAAATTTTCTTGGTGGTTAATTTCATCATTATGTGTTTCTATCAAATTTTGTTCATTCGTAGGGGGTGAAGCATCATACATAAACTCATCATCAACAAAATAAAAAGCTTGGAACTTTGAATGTAAACTTCTAACATTATCTAATTCATTATTTTCAATTTCATTATGGTCAATTTCATCATTATTCAATTCATTATGATAAATTTTATCATTTTTTAATTCATTATTATCAATTGGTTCATTATCTATGGCATTTAGTTCATCAGGATTAGGGTTTATACCTTATCTACCATGAAGTTTTTGCATTTATATCTTGTTTTTGTCTCTAAAATCTTCTAATTCCTATGTTGTTTTGTTCTTCAATATCTTCCTCTTCCTTGAACATGATCCATCACCCATCAAGGATAATTGATAGATTTTCAAAGGTGGGGTCAAGTACACAAGTATTATAGATCCCACAAAAGTACATAAAGAATGTTTGTGGGGATAAAATTATTGATTTAGGTGAATAATAGATGTTGAAAAGTGATCTTAGTCTATAATAATAATGTGATCATATTATTACATAACACAATTGCATTATTTGTTATATTAGGTTCTTCTTCAACATACATATTGAGAAGCATATATTAAGAATAATGTGATCGCATTATTATTAATAATCGATTGGGGTTAAATGTTGACATTGAGAATCGAATGTTGTCTAAATTAAGAATAACACAATCACATTATTAAATAATATGATCACATTATACTTAATGTAAATTAGGGATGAAGGCATTAGTGCATAGGGATTTAGGGATTAGGGATTAAAATTTATGTTTTAGGGATTAGGGATTAGGGCATGTATGGTTTAGGTATAAGGGTATATATAATGTCTAATCTCTCTATGCCATGTGTGAACCAAATTTTTACTATAAAGGATGTTAATTGGGACTAAATCGATTGGTAAATAGGGAAAGTAATTGATTTACAATTTAGGGTATAATGTTTAGGGCTTAGATTTAGGGTACACAGGGTTAATAAAAAAGATAATTCTTAGTCTAAATGAAGTTAATTTGGGATAAAATGATTGGTTCAAGGTTTAAAGAGTTTATATTTAAGGTTTAAAGCTTAGGGATTAGGAACATTAAAGATTAGGGCTTGGGGTAAGGTTTTAGGGTATATAAGGTACAATCATGATGGAAATTAGGGCAAATTGGAGCTGATCAACCCCAAATCACATTTTATAGTCATGCAATTAGGTTGAAGGGGATCAAAATATCCCCAATTTACTCTGGATGCACAAATAGATTGGTACTCTAAGCCTACATTTTGGCCATAGGTTTAAAAAATGCATTTTATGATTTCTCATGATAAAATCAATTATATCATAAGGCATGTATGTTTTAAGCATGTAGTGGGAATTAGGGAATAGGGATTACAATTTATGTTTTAGGGATTAGGGATTAGGGCATAGCGTTTAGGTTAAAGACCTGTATATAATGTCTAATCACTCTATACCATGTGAACCTAATTCTTACTAAAAAGGATGTTAATTGGGACTAAATCGATTGGTAAATAGGGAAAGCTTATAATTTACAATTTAGGGTATAATGTTTAGGGTTTATGGTTTAGGGCTTAGGTTTTAATGTATATATGGTTTAGGGTACACAAGGTCAATCACAAAGATAATTTGAATCACTTGGACTCATTTGTGACTATAAAATGTGTTTTTGGGTTGTCATTATACACCATGTCATCATGTGGATTGAGTAAATTAGTCAAATGGGGTAATTAGTCATGTGATTTAGGCCAAACTGAGCCATGTGAACTTAATTCTTAGTCTAAATGATATTAATTTGGGATAAAATGATTGGTTCAAGGTTTAAAGAGTTTATATTTATGGTTTAGAGTTTAGGGATTAGGAACTTTAAGGATTAGGACTTAGGGTATATAAGGTACAATCATGAAGGTGATTGGGGTAAATTTGAGCTCCTTGAACCTATATTTATGAGTAAAGAATATGATTTTGAGCTCAATTAGCCCCCACGTCATCATATATTGAGCCAATTAAATCAATTATGGTTTAATGAGTGATGAGATTTTGACCAAGTTCATCCCTATGAACCTAATTCTTATTATATATAAAGGATGTTAATTGGGGATAATTTTATTGGTTTAGGGTCTATAATTTAAAGGGTTTGGGGTTGAAGGCTTATGGCTTAGGGTTTAAGGTAAATGCTATAGGGTTTAGGGTTAAAGCTAAATGATATGAGGTTTAGGGTTTAATATATTAGATATAGGGTCCAATAACTAAGGTAATTGAAGAAAATTTAAGCTGCTTATTCACCTATTTATGAAAATTACCTTCATGTTTGCATTTTTGATAAAATTGGGGTTAGTTAAGCCATGTATATGTTGCATACATGTTATACAATTGATTGAGCCATAAATTTGGTTTAGGGGCTCAATTTTTCCTAGATCACACCCCTAATTACATAAATTGACTAATTAGATCAATTCATGATAAAAAACAATCTTTTAATTTTCCCCAAATCATATCTTACTCTTTAAAGGGTTCAAATTAGCCTCAAATGCCTCCTTGATTAAATGAATCAAATATTTGGTTAATTATATATGACATGACATTAGGGTTAATTTCACTCTAAATAACATCATATATAATTTAAAATAGGTTTATGTGGCTCATTTGACCCTATTTACCTCCATAATTTAACTAATCGACATTTGAAATAATTAGCTAGTGAATTTAAGTTTATTGAGCTTAAAACCACATTCTATACATGTAGAGCTTGTATATAAGTACATAATTATTCCTTTAATCAATAAATCTAATGAAACTGGAGTTGATCAACCCCTAAATCACATTTTATAGTCATGTAATTAGGTTGAAGGGGCTCTAAATACCCCCAATTTACATTAGATGCACAACTAGATTGGTACTCCAAATGCTAAGTTTTGGCCATATGTTAAAAAATTGAATTTTATGACATCTTGTGATAAAATAAATCATGTATTAAGGCATATATATTTACAACATGTAGTGTGCATTAGGAAATATGGATTACAATTTATGTTTTAGGGATTAGGGATTAGCGCATAGGGTTTAGGTTTAAGGACATGTATATAATGTCTAATCGCTCTATGCCATGTGAACCTAATTCTTACTACAAAGGATGTTAATTAGAACTAAATAAATTGGTAATTAGGGAAATCTTATGGTTTACAATTTAGGGTATAATTTTTAGGGTTTATGGTTTAGGGCTTAGGTTTTAATGTATATATAGTTTAGGGTACATAGGGTCAATCACAAAGATAATTGAGGATAATTTGAATCACTTGGACCCATTTTTGACTATATATTATGTTTTTATGTTGTCATTATACCCCATGTCATCATGAAAATTGAGTGAATTAGTCAAATCTGGAAATTAATTATGTGATTTAGACCAAATTGAGCCATATGAACTTAATTCTTAGTCTAAATGATGTTAATATGGGCTAAAATGATTGGTTCAAGGTTTAAAGAGTTTATATTTATGGTTTAAAATTTAGGGGTTATAAACTTTAGGGATTAGGGCTTAGGGTATATAAGGTACAATTGTGATGGTGATTGGGGCAAATTTGAGCCCTTTAAATCTAGATCTGTTAGCAAAGAATGTTATTTTGAGCTCAATTAACCCCCACACATCACAAATTGAGATAATTAAATAAATTATGGTAATGAGTGATGTAATTTTGACCAATTTCATTCTTGTGAACCTAATTCTTATTATATATAAAGGATGTTAATTAGGGCTAAATTTATTGGTTTAGGGTTTATAATTTAAAGGGTTTAGGGTTTAGGGATTTTGGTTTATGGTTTAAGGTAAATGGTACAAGGTTTAGGGTTTAAGTTAAATGGTATAAGGTTTAGGGTTTAAGATATCAGATATAGGGTCTAATCACTAAGGTAATTGAAGAAAATTTGAGCTACTTATTCACTATTTATGACAATTACCTAAACATGTTTACATTTTTTTTAAAACTAGGGTCAATTAAGCCATACATGTTGCATACATGTTATACACTTTATTGAGCCATAAATTTGGTTTAGGGGCTCAATTTTACCCAAATCACACCCTTAATTTCATAATTTGACTGATTAGATAAATTCATGATAGAATCAAACTTTTAATTTTGCCCCAAATCATATCTTACTCTTTAAGGGGTTCAAATTGGCCTCAAATGCCTCCTGGATTAAATGAATTAACTCTTTGGTTAATTATATATGACATGACATTAGGGTTAATTTCACTCCAAATCACATTGAATATATAATTTAAAATACATTCAAATGGCTCATTTTGACCCTAATTAGTCCCACAATTGAACTAATCAACATTTACATTCATTAGCTAATGAATTCAAGTTTATTGAGCTCAAAAACCACATTTTATACATGTATAACTTGTATTTAAATAAATTGTGTTTCTTTGCTTCAATCAAGCTAATGAATTTGGATTTGATCAACCCCAAATCACATTTTATAGTCATGCAATTAGGTTGAAGGGGATCAAAATAACCCCAATTTACTTCAGATGCATAGTTAGATTAATACTCCAAAGGCTAATTTTTGGCCTTAGGTTTAAAAAATACATTTATGACATCTCATGATAAAATAAATTATATGATAAGGCATGTATCTTTGTGGCTTGTATGTTCACGACATTTCTGAACTTGACAAAAGACAACTTCTTATATGCAAAATAGGGTAATAACACATTGATATACCTTGAAAATAGATCCTTATAGAACTTTACTTATTGACTCAAAAAATATTATCAAAGACTCAGATAATACTATAAAATTTATAATTTTTTTTTACAAGTTCCAAACATCACTAATTATCCACAAAAACTAACAGTCTTATTTGACCAAATTTAGCCTCTTTTAGGATTGTATACATTATTGACACAAAATACAATGACCCTTGATTTATTTTTTGTTGTTAAAAAACACCATTTGAATCTTGTGAAGACTATAAATTCCTTTTAAAATACCAACTTTTAAATAACTAATCCTTAAACATTTATAATATCACTGAACTCTCTTTTAGACCTAATACTCTAGGTTTGTTATTAATCAGTCATAGGATCCTTGTACTCCAATTGATTTTTGGATAATATAATTTATTTAATCATGTAAAAAATTAAATTTAAATCAAATCTACCAAATTATGAGTTATTTGGATCAGTGGATCACCAAAAACCAACTTTTGACTTCTTGACACTTTCTAGGATGAACTAGGACTATCTGCATTTTAAGGAAGATTAGACTCATATAAAATGAACAATAAATTGATTCATAGGTTAATACATCTCCAATTATCATTCAATATTATCAAATCTTGAGAAGAACATTGGTCCCAAATAACAATCTTAATCAACTAAATTTTTTTCTTAAGACTACTATGCCTAATGGCTCCTTTAATAGGTAAAAATGCAAATTCAAGTTTTTGGGTGTTGTGAATAAATAATATAACCATGTTATTAAGTAATGAGATAATGTTACTAACATGGTTAATAACACCACTATTTGAATTTG
Source organism: Torreya grandis (assembly GCA_037957365.1). Taxonomy (NCBI): domain Eukaryota; kingdom Viridiplantae; phylum Streptophyta; class Pinopsida; order Cupressales; family Taxaceae; genus Torreya; species Torreya grandis. Next base: position 933,753 of record JARHVA010003162.1, on the reverse strand, counting down.
AATTCAAATACCATGCCTTTTAGCTCAGGAATGGCTTGGATTCTCAAGCCTAAGGCTTGGACCTATCAATCTACAACCAAGTGTGAGAGTTATGATAAAGAAAAAAAAAATTCAACTTTGATCACCAAATACAAAAAAAATCAACTTACTATTTTGGCACATTAGACAAAATAAAATCAATCAATAGTATAACTCAACTTCTCTACATCAAACATAGATTTTCATGCTTGATCAAGGAAGGGCCTAGGTGAAATTCATTCTTGCATCAATCATGCACGTTGATTATGCACATTCTCTAAAGGATAACTACATCAGATCTAAGACCCTAGCTTAAGGGTTAATGTAGGTAGCAATCAGAATAATAGGGGTTCTTAATAATGAGATCATTATTATCATAACCAGAATTTTCCCCCTTTCGCTTTGATTATATTTTTTGTTTCCATGTGTGTAGACTAATACAGGTGCTAAAGATTGAAAATACCTACAATGAGTTCCAGTGACTTCCAAGACCTAAAATTTGGTATGTAGGGTCATACTAAGCAAATGAACAAAACCTAGAAATCTTTTATCCTTAGGACAATAGTGCCAAGAAAGGACTACACCACCTAACACTAGGGTGTCCTTTTTTTGGTACTCTTATCCAATCAAAAAATGAAAGACAAATTCAGGTTCCAGATAGTGTCTCAGTCCTGTGTGCAAGTTCACAAACCCTGACTCATTTGAATCATCTTGTTTTTCCAGATAAGTATTCTTCTCCCTCATGTAATATAATTTGATCAAATTGATATAAACCTATATTTTACTATATTTAATCAAAATTATTCCTATATTATAGACCCTTATTATTTAGGAATTGAACATCTAATTTCCTAAAATAATAAAACATTTGGTAAACCTGACTTACTTCAAACAAAAAACCTAAAACCCTAGCCACACTTAGGGTTTTTCTTTCCTATCTTATGAATAAATTTAATTGTCTAAATTTTGGTTATTTTATTAGTTTTTGTACATTTATCCTATTCAAAAACTAATTTTAAAATTTAAAATTATTGCATAATTTCTAAAAATTTTAAAACCCTATTTTAAAACCCTAGATTTCAAAACTAGGTCATCAAACAACAAGCCTTGCCTCCTTGCCAATTTTAGAAACCTATTTTGGAATTTTTGTAAATTAATTACCTTGTCAAAAATTATTTCAAAATTAGTAGTTTCTTGTGCAAAAATTTAATTTTCAAAATTCTAATTTTTGTATTAGTTTTTGTGCATGTTCCTATTTTCACACAATTTTTAGAATTTAAAATTATTGCATAATTTTAAAAAATTCTAAAAACCTAGTTCAAAACCCTAGATTTCCAGACTAGGTCCTCAAACCTCAAATTTCCCTCCCTTACAATATTTAGAAAAATAATTTGAATTCATTGTAAATTATTTGGGTTATCAAAAGTAATTTTCAAAATTCAATGTTAGTAGTTCTTTGTGCATTTATTTGCTTCATATTAATTTTCAAAATTCTCTTTAGTGATAAAATGGCCACAAAGGCAATTCCTCATTCTCATCCCATATATTAGTTTCTAAAATTTTCTTACAATTATGACAATGATTGGATAAATTTGCAAAATTGCACATTAGCTAAAACTATAGAAATTGATTTCATTTATAGTGAAGATAATGACTATTGTTATAATGAAGGATATGATGATGTACGTAATGATGAAGGTGAATCACAAAGAGATGAATCTTTTTCTCTTAAACCCATCTCTTTTATTCCTTCTTTTAATGAAAATAATTTTGATAAATGGGAAAGATACTTCTCACCTCATTCTCCTAGACACAATGTACAAAATGCACAAATTAATCATGCACTTCCAAGTGAACCTCTTATTGGTGATGATTTTATTCCCTGTCAACCTAATGTCTCTCTACCTTTTGCTACTACTATGTTCAAAATACAACAATATAAATATAATATTATCAAATTACCAAAGCATAGTTCAAAGGATGCATTATGTGTTCCTAACTCTACCCTCTCAAAAGAATATTCAAATGACAACTCTTCTACTCTTCATTATCATGTCAAAAATGAATAAAATGCATATATTTCATCTATGGATAGAATAGATACACATGAAATTCCAAATTTGAATGATAAATTATTGCATATTAGAAATAAATTAACTCTTTCTCTTACACCTCTCCCTAGAAATGATGGAAGTGATGATGAATATGATAGTGAACATGCAAATAAATATGAGAATGAAAGTGAATATAAAAATGATACTTCAAATTCTTCTATTTTAAATAAATAAAATGCAGATTGTGATAATGCATGGAATAATGATGACTACTATGCATATAGTGAAGAATAAAATGCATCTCATGCTTCTAACCCTTCTCTCACTCCTCTCAAACTTAATGCAATTCCAAATGATGCTTCTACTTTTATTAGTGATTCTATGTAAAATGATACACATGTTAATGCTAATAACACATCTTATACTAAATTAGAATGCAATTCACTAAAACATAAAGATACCAATGAATCTCCCAAGCCACCCCTCACTACAATAGAACCTAGTTCTCACTCCTCACCTAAAGAGAATGGTAGCCCACATCCCTCTAGTAAGGTCCAAGTTACCATTACTCCAAAGGTTCAAATGAGTACACCCCCTCTTTATGATCCACTTGCTAAATGTATCATTCCTATGGTTAAAATTAACAATCAAATTCAATGATTAAATGAACCACTTCAAGATACTAATGTACCATCCTAGGAGATCATCTATTTGATGCATGCAGTGGTGAAATATAACACCAAGTACATCTCTTTACCATGGAAAATAAAGCTTATAAATCTTGGATGGATGCCAATTATCTACATGGTAAACCTATTCCAAAGACATTCATAAAAGTTGCATTGCCTAAGCATTTCTAGACACCATCATTACCTCACTTTGATGGAACTAGAGATCCATTCACACATCTTCAGGCCTTTTGAAAGGCTTTTCCACCTAATACAAGCCATATGACTCTACTCAAGTTGTTTCAACAAACATTAGTGGGGGAAGCACATAATTGGTTCTTTCATCTACTCACAGTCAGTTGATTGTACACATATGATGACTTAGAGGAGGCATTTCTCAGGAACTACATTATAAACATGGGCCCTTATGTTACATATGAGAAACTTGCCACACTACATCAAAATTATTTAGATTTAGATAGTGATTATATCCTAAGATTCAAATCTCATTTGTTAAGATTGATATAAAAACTAATAGATCTAGAGATTCAACATATCTTCATCAAGGGCCTTTGCCAACCTCTCCTCAAGCATCTACTATATCAGATAGAGCCTTGTTTCAGACATTTGTGTTACATAGTTCTAGTTTTGGAAAGAAATTGGGATTAATTGAGGTAGATTCGGTTGATCATATCACTCTATACTTCACAAAATCTTTAGATATAGATCCTACTACTCAACATCCACCATGTCCTAGATAAGATACGAGCCCATAACTAGAAAAGCAACCAGTCAAGAACAAAGAGCAAGTTCTCAGAACACAACCTCTAGTATACATGAAAAATAACAATAGTAATGCACCAATATGTTTTGATTCAGAGTGGGATATCCCATATACCATGTTATCATCACTACTATATAGGAGGTTAATCACTTACCTTCCATTCATCGATGATATCCACTTCTCTTACATAAACAATCACATTAGCCTTTTTTTAACTATCATCACATTTGTGGACATAGAGATAATGATTGTTTTAGACTTAGAGATTGCATTACTAGATGTGTTGATGATAGTATTATAGTATTCACATAGGGGGCACAAATATATCATCCATTATGGAACCCTAGACTACATTCCTCCATGACTGAGTCATCCCAAGACATTTTTTTACATAAACCATCGATCACTAATCATGAGCACAATGATAGTTTTAGGACATAATCTCACAAGAGATATCCTATTCTAAATATTCAAAAAGTTTGGAAACTATAAAACATAGAGTCATAGGTACTGTAGAAAATTGCTATTTTAGAGACATATTCATTACAGTCAAGATTTTAGGGTCTTATTTCACGTAGTAATATGTTATGATTAAGACTAGTTGAACCCATATTATAGAGTATTGTTCCACAAAAATATTCATTACAGTCAAGTTTTAAGGGTCCTATCTCACGTAAAAACCTATTATGATTAAGATTAAATAAGCCCTCTGTTGATGTTTAAAATTTTGCTTGATCTTAATCAATCAACAATGGGAAGTTTCAAGCTGTGGGACAATGCGGCTTGAAACAACCTCCAAATTTTAGAGAAGTTGGTCTCTTCTTTTGTATCAAGTGTTGGGGGAAAAGAGATAGGAGATTAAACAAAAATGCAAATGCAAGAACTGAAACCTAACTATGGCAATGCACCTGAGTGTAATCCTAATCCTAACCTGAGCACAATGAGACTATTATAGGATTCAATTACATTTAAGAGTAGACAAGTGCATGATCAATGTAAGAGATTGGAGTAACAGAAATAGAGGCTCACAATAGGGAATAATTTTGCTGAGATACAAAGAATGTCAACAAATGCATAGTGTTCAATCTTCTTAATAGAACCTTTCAATCACATAAGAGGCACATAAATCATGTACAGTTATGTAGAACTTCTGATTCAAGAAAATGAGACAAAAGCAAATGACATTTCTAATCACAACTCCAGAGAATCTACAACATAGACTAATTTGCAAATGACATAAATAATACCAACCAAGGCATGGAGCTCAATCCTCTTAATTTATCCAGCCACATAAAAGGCACAGAAACATGCACAATTACATTAACTTTACAACTTAAGAAAATGAGACAAGAGCAAATGATATTACTGGTCAAAAACTCTAGAAAGTCTCAAACTATAGAAAGTTCCCCTCTTTCTTTTTCAATTCTTCTTTTATAGCCTCAGATCACTCCTTCCATCATCCCCTTTCCCACATAATTATTCTCCATACTTTCCTCATAGGGGACAAATAGATGGTGACTTCAATGCTTTGGGGCTCCAAAAAAATCTACCTGATGAACTATTCCATCTACTCGAATTAATTCTAGCTGATTTTCCCTCTATTTTGCTTTTTGACAATAGATACATGGAACACTCTGTTATGTTGAAATGAGAGAGGACACTTAGTTTTCTAAAAATCCTCTTATTACTTAGAAGGCATCAGAAAACAACACTTGGCACTCTCTGTTTGATTCATTAAAGACACATGACTCTCTCGCTTCTCTTTGGCTATGCTATAGTATCATTTGGGACACATATTAGACTCTTACAGATGGTGACACTTGGCAGCTTCCACCAACTTTTGAGGTAACACTTGAGGCCCACCACAATCTTTATTCAGCAATGAAACTTGAAGAAGATCTCTCAGGCATTGACACGTGGTGACCTTCGCTACTTTTGGGAAGATACATGGCATCTTTCACTTCTCCTACTAGGGGTATGTGGCATCTTTTGATTTTTTTGGGGACAGAATAAGAAGGGGCTCGAAGGATGACACTTGGCAGCATCCATCACTTTATGGTGCTTAAGTAAAATAAGATGATGCCTTTTTGTGTTAAACCAAAATATCTTCGATGTCGACACGTGGTGACTTCCATTATTTCTTTAAAGGGTAGTTTAGGGCCTTCTATGACAACCACTTGGTGCTTTACACTTCTTTGATACTTATCTCATTGAAAGTCTTTGCCAAAAAATAGAACAAAACATGGGGCTGACATGAGATGTGGGTGCTGACACATGGTGCATTTCATTTAGCTGCTATAAGATATATGGCATGCTTAGTGTCTTTCTTGAAAGTTATGAATAGTGTCTTGAATGATGCCGAATGGCTAACTCTGTGTTCTCAAAAAGTGACACTTGGTAGCTTCCACTCAAATGCAACACTTAGGCAAATGAAATGAAAGAAACAAAAGAGGAGTAATGAGGACCCATGCTTAGAAAGTGACACTTGGCAGCCTCCGCTGCACTTTGACACTTAGATAGAAAATGAACTCGTGCTCTACCCCAACTCTACCACTATGACCAAAGGTATATGGGAACCCAAACTACAATGTTTGACTAAAAATTTTAATGCAACATAGAGTAAAAATTTAGTCTACAGTTACTGGCAACCCTCAGGACTTTTGAGCTTGCTCAAAACCCTCATCACAAGTTTTAGCTCTATCTCAACATATTACACATTCATATATATCATAGTAGAGGCCATAGGGTATTCAGTTATAGACATATGAGCCTTCTTCATAACAGACAGTATTAGCTATAGAGCACATTCTTACACAACATGAGCAGTATGGGCACTTATTCACGTGGTCAACAGGGTTTAGAGAGTGATATAACATAGTGTGATACAACATACACTCATTTCATCATTAGTTCACAGCTTTGTTTGGCAAGGCAATGATGGAGCCAAAGGTCTAGCTAACCTTTGTATTTTTGAGCCACTCTCAGGGAAGTAATACACACATAGTGCTATCTTACTTTCCCCCTACTAATAACTAACATTCTTGATTCCAAATAGATATCCCTAACTAGAACTAGACTATCAAAGTCTAGATATTACCAAATCAAACATATCTAAATCCTACTCAAATTTATCCAAATAGTTTACTAATTACCACAAAAAATAAATTTTTGCTCACATGCGATCATAATTTAAAATCAATAAGCTTAGCATCACAATTATCAAAACCTAAACAACACCTCTACACATGTCAAGATAATTAAACCATATATCCCAAGTACCATTTACCAAGCACATGAAAATTCAAAATCAATACTAGATCAATAATTTCTAAAATCAACCACTTACAATCAATATACCAACATATTCTAGAATCCATAACATGAATACACATGAGTTCAAAATCAAACTAGCATCTATATATATCATAAAGTTTTCAAAACATATACATCATGTCAAGGTGAAATAAATCATGAATGGGCATCATGCCCTCACTCTCAGTCTCACTTTCTCTTCTAGTGTTAGTCCCATAATCCTACTTATCTCTTGATGACCCTGCACCTCCTCAAGATCATAAATGCCTCTTATGCTGACTATCCCACTCCAAAAACTGACCATGCTCCTCATACAAGTTTGCATATCATCACTAAATATCCATAGAGTCATCCATAATCTTCATGCTCACCACACCACAATTAGGTGGAGGCATTCTATGCCTAACCAACTTAGCTCTAAGCTAATCCCTCTCTCCTGCTACCCTAACATATGCAGTTATAACTATAGTAGCCCTGTCAAACAAATGAGCATAGATGCTAGTCATAACTATTGCTCTCTCTATCAAACCATCCTCCATGAAATAACTAAGAATATGTTGTGTGAGCTCTTAAAGTGTCAAATCAACGATAGTCTCTTAGAACTCATAATCTCTCTTGACCACCCTAGTAAGTGCCTCATCTCATACACCTCGCATCCCGCCTACACACATAAGATGTACAACACTACATTAAATATATAATTTCAAATCCAAACTAAAGAACAAACATAGGTATAATTCAAATACAATCATTGATTACCTCCCATCATCTGGATTAGCTCAAGCTCTTCATATGTAGGAACATCCACTCCATCCACAAGATACAATGGAGCCCATCACTATCTATCCCACCATGCAATATATCCCTCAGTACATCCCATATTATCCACATTAAGAATATCTATAACAACATCTTGTGCATCTAAAGGTAAAGGTTCCAACTCAAACTCAATCAATCTCACATGGTCCCTGGCTCTCACTGGTGCTTGTGCATTCCTCAACCACACCCATGTTATAAGAGGACCATCCTGTCAAACTCTAAACTACCTAGTCATGTGATCATATTGAAAACACTCATAAACTCTAAGCCAATGATCATGTAACCAAAAACTAACCCTCATATATCATAGCTACTTCCTTAGGCTATCCAAGTAATCCTCTATAGGGATTCCATATGATATCTTAGGCCACTAGTTTATTTAGCATCCTCCTATAGTGATCTATCCCAAGAGATCAGATAGCCAACTCACTCATCCATCATTCACCAAATGGTTATGGATATGCCCAGCTCACCCTTAATAATATAATAGGTCACACAATTTTTATGTGCTCATATGCCCAATAATGTAACAAAGTGGCTACACCCACACCACCACTGAATGCCTCTTGAGTAAATATATATCAGTCTATATACAAGTGAGCAATCATAGTCCTACCCTAAGAAAACATAGTACCATATATCTCAATGTTATGAGCCAACCTACACATCCTATAAGCAATAGACACTCCACTACCATCTACTATAACGAATGAAGCCAACAATATAGCTAACCATTTATGCAAGCATGAAACACTTTAGTACATAATCATTGACAATAACACATCACTATCATTGCCTCAGTGATATACTCTAGTAGACAACTTAGCAAAGTATTTGGATGCACAATTAATAGAAACTACACCCTTGTCATCCTATAATGTCACCCGTCACCCACTAATCACCAAATTCAAAATGTGGTATACATCCTCTAGTGTAATAGTGATCTCTCCAGTAGGAAGCCAAAATGTACAAGTATCAACATTCCACCTCTCACATAAGGTGATAATCATATACCTATCCCATTGCACCATACCCAAGTCACATGCATTACCCAATCTAGCCCTATCCATAACAAAACACTCATCAACAGATAATGGTAACATCCTTAGTGTCTTTGTCACTTAACCTCTATGGAACTCCTACATTGGCACCTCACCTTACAAACACTAGAAAACATACTATTTATTAGAAAACCATGCCAAGTCAATACCCAAGCTATAAAACAACAAATAACAAATTAAAAACTCTAACAATCATCCATAGTGGACAATAGCACTGCAAAAGGACATTAACACTAGATAAAAACACTGGAACTTGGACAATAACACTGCATCTTGGACAACACTGCTAATTCTAGGATAGGAGCACTAGAACTCATCAAATCTTCTCTAGACCACTTTAAATAGTTCAAAAATGGCCAAAACAAGCTTTTAAATAGGTAAAAATCAAGTGATAAGCATACTTACTAGGATAATATCCCTGTTGGACTCAATTTGGGATACCAACTGCTCAAAATGGGTTGCAAAAGGTGTTTGTTTCCTAGGCATTTTGAACTCTAGAGCTCCAATATCTCAAACTTGTCACTACAAAAATGTACCCAAAGTCAATCACAATTCCTATATCAACCAACTTTTCTATTCAAAAGGAAAACACTATTTTACTCATAACTCGAGCCCCATGGCTCTGTTTAATAAATTATTTTATTCGTCAGAATCATGATGATGACACCTTTGACATCAAGCAGACTTTGTTATCTAATTATATCATTTACCTACTAGGGAACACACATATACATACCTCTCTTATACCTAGACATACAAATTAGTCCCTACCAATCCACACTTGTTCAAATTTCATACAATTTAGTCCTCACCAATCAACATTCATCCAAAACATCCAAACAACCCTACCTATTCAAACAATCAACCTTTCACTCCATTCAATCTATTACTACATTTTCCTACCATAGGATGAATGTTTATATATCTATACTATATCCAGATACAAGATTTAATCCTAATCAATCCAAGATACCTTTCACTCTCAGTAATTTAATCTCACCAATTCAACAATAGACTCTCACTCAACTCAAACTATACCAACCTAGTTCTTATACATTCTACCACTAGTCATCACTTTTGTCTCAAGCTCCTCTATCATAGATTTTTTCCTTCTCCCTAAAATGGGGCATCATTCCTACTATTCCTATTTCTACACTTATCCAACACACCTATCCATTCTCATAGATGGATACACCATGGTTCTCACACCTCTAGCAGTCAAATTATCAGATTCAGCTCAGATCAATTGAAACATACACTAATTCAAACTACATGGGTCACTCAACATGGTTTTTACACCTCCAGTATTCATATTATTAGCATTAATTAGTTTATATTAGTGAATATTATACAATGGTTCAGACTATATGGGTCACTTAACATCACTCAGTTTAGTTTGGTCAAGATTATACAGTGATTCAAATTACATTGGGTCACTCAGCATCACTCAAGACATTCAAAGGGATATATATTTGATTTAAAAATATACATACTATCTAGATACTAGATTTGGGGGCATGTAAATTACTACACATCTCACACATATAACTTCATACAACATGACATAGTTATAGACCAGATATCAGATTATAGGCATAGTGAAAAACACATTGTTTTGATCTCTAATTTTTCACATAGGACATGACACGATAGATCATATCATATGTGTTTATATAGATTTATATATTATCTAAATGCATCACTCACATAGTATATTTGGGGGCATGCCATAGATGTTCATATCCTTCATCTTCTAGGATTATACAATTTAGGATGGTAGGACATACCATCTTCTTCTCACACATTTACCAAAATTTTTGGTTTACACCTAGGCATTACTCAGGTTGGATCATATGATCATTTGTAGTGATTAGTCCATAGTATTACTTAGACCTAGGAGTTTATGTGAGACAAAGGATAGACATTGGTTTTAGACCTTTGAGCACTTCTCAAATCTAATTCAGATTATTTAGATTCAATACAGGGGGCATCTATTACAGGGATTCCTTCTTTTTTCTAGGCACTATTTAGATTTAGTACAGGGGCATCTATTACATGGATTCCTTATTTCTCCAAGCACTATTCAGATTTAGCACAGGGGGCACCTATTACAAAGATTCCTTCTTTCTCTAGGCACTATTAAGAATTAGTATAGGAGGCATCTATTAAAAGTATTTCCTTATTTCTTCAAGCACTATTTTAGTTCTTCATCCACTTCCTTGGCTAGGAAGTTGGACCCCTTTTAACACACTTATATTCACATAGGTAAGTTCAGGTATGCATCTTCTTTCTTTCTTTTACTCTAGTACTTCATTTCATTACATCACTAGATTAAAAGGGGGAAATTGTATACACCCTAAATTGGTCAAGAAAATGCACATATTATGTCTTTTCATAATCCTTTTATAGGGGACTCTAATTGGAGAATATGAGCTTTTATTCACATTTAGCCATGTCCTTTTATCTAACTTGTCTTGGTCTTACTACATTCCCTAGACATCATTTTGCTTATCCTTGGTCATTCATAGCTTTCTAGACTTAACCCTTTCAGACCCATGTACATCTTTTAGGTCTAGACCCATCCCCCCATGTCCCCTACCCCCCTGGATAATAGTGCCCAAACAGGACTACAACATTGAAACCCAAGGTGTCTAATTTTTGACACTATTGTCCAAGAGCAATTTTGGTCCCAGTCAATTTATTTCATAGAATGAGTGTTACCCCTTTTATTTGATTTATTCCTAAGTTTTCCAATGTTGGCTAAATGCAAATAAATCTCCCAAATTCAAAATAATGAGTCTCCTATATAAAGGACTACACAAGGCATTTTATATCTTTCACTTACTATTTTAGCACATTAGACATAATAAAATCAATCAATAGTATGGTTCAGCTTCTCTATATCACACATAGATTTAATGGCTTAATAAAGGAAGGGCCTAGGAAAAATTCATTTTTTCATCAATCATTCAAGTTGATTATGCATGTTCCCTAAGGGAAACTACATTGGATTTGAGACCCTAGTTTAAGGGTTAATGTAGGTAGCAATCAGAACAACAAGGGTTCTTGATTGTGTGATCATTCTTCCCACAACCCAATTTCCCCCCCTTTTGCTTTGATTCTATTTGTTGTTTTCATGTGTGTAGACTAATATAGGTACTGAAGATTGAAACAAACCTATAGCGAGCTCCAGTGACTTTTAGGACCTAAAATTTGGTATGTAGGGTCATATTGAGAAGACAAACAGAACCTAGAAAGATTTTAACCTCAAGACAATAGTATCAAGAAATGAATATAATGATAGACACTAGGGTATCCTATTTTTAGTGCTCTTGTCCAATTAGAAAATGAAAGATAGATTTAGGTTCTAGACAGTGTCTCAATCCTATGTGCAAGTTCTCAGACCTCGACTCATATGAATCATCATATCTTTCCAGATAAATGTTCTTCTCCCTTATGTAAATTAATTGATCAAATTGATATAAACCTATATTTTACTATATTTAATCAAAATTCTATCATCTAGATTAATGAACAAACAAAAATAATAAAATTCAATTTTACTAAAAATGTGATTAGAGTATTATTTAAAGCTAAAATAAGACTTGTGGCACCAAAACCCTTATATATAAGAATATTTGTGGACCCTTTGATGATTTCTTATACTAAAATATAATTTACAAAACATGCTTAGAATATAAATTTGGCTCTAAGGAAATGAGTATATTATAAGCGATATGATGGTGAGTGTACAAGTGTAAAGAAAAGTGTGATGATGGATTTGAACAAAATTGAGTGGAAGAGTGCTAAAAAATCTAGAAATTGATTAGGTTTCCAATGTGGGAGACACTAGAGATAAAAAGTATATATATATACACCTCATAGATATCTCGAACATATCACCTTGAAATACATTCATGATATTTATTTTCTTTAATCTTAGATAGTACATCAAATTTATTTAGACTTTGAAGTTTTTTCATTAAAAAAAAAGGTACTTAGAAATGTATGCGAGGTTTATCAGTGTGACCAGAGGTATGGGATAATATAGGGGTATATTATATCATTAATGAAACTAAGATTTTGATTAAACTCAAAGATATATAAAGTTTATAAGGGAAAGGTCTCAATAGTTGTGCATATTTCAATTGTTGAACAAGGCTTTTGTTAACACGTATTTCATTATCGAAACATATTGGTATGTATAATTATTAAAGTACAACCGACACTAAACATGTAGTATCTAATACTTGTTCAACACTTATTCTATAAAATTAAAAGTAACTAATCATATATTGACAAGTAAGAGTCAAGTATTGATACTCTAATGCACAACGATGGGTATTACAAAGGTTATGTTTTGATAATAGGATTAAAAAATGCATTTTATAACCTTTCATTATAAAATCAATTATATCATAAAATTTATAAAGTGTTAGACCTTAAAACCTTAGTTATAAGTAGTTAAGATGACATATTAAAATGGGTAAATTTTTTGACGTCTAATGTGATGTTATAGCACTTTAATTCACTGTCCAAAGTTAGGGTGCATGACTACTGGGACCTTTCCCCTAGAGAAGTGTTTTCACATTTCCAATAAAATCAAAGGTATTATTTTCTTTCTATATTTCAATAAATTATTGACTATCCATTTATTCATACAAATATTTATAAATTTTATCTAAGAATTAGAGTTACTCGAAAGATTAATGAACACATAATTTTGTATCTATTGATTATTTATTTTACTTTAATATATATTCACACACATCAAAGTAAAATATCATGTAAACACCTAAAAATGATCTTTCAAAAAAATTTGATTATAAAATTATATTATTGTAATACATTCATAGGTTTATCTTTTGTTATCTCTTATCTCTTTCTCTCTGCTCCTATCTTCTCTTTCATCTCCCTTATTTCCTTATGTTTCTATTGACTCTATTATGAACCTACAATATATGTTTATGAGAGTAGGGCCTTCTCACACAGTTTTAGGTCCTTAAGTCAAGTTGTAGATCTCACCTTGTTAGTTTTATCATTCATTATGTATTGATTTATATTTTAATAGGGTCTTAATTTAAACCCAATACATATATAAATATATAGGGACATTAGTATATTTAGGACATCTATGAAAAGAAATAGTAAAAATAATCAACACAAGAATTTAGACAAGACATTCATTATAGCACTAAAATTAATATTATATAAAAATTATATTACACTATACTACATAGTTGAATTACATTTTATTCAACATGCTATCTTCAATATTGTATATTGTTGACGGCACTAATAAGTAATTAGTTCTTAAAAACCTTGTTGACCTTGAGCTTATGTCCAAAAACATATCAATTTTCTTATTCTTTACAAGATCAATTGCCTTCTTAAGTTTTTAATAAGAATATTAGTTTCCTAGAATGTGAAAATTTAAAAATGAGAGCCAAGTTTTTAGAATCCTATACCTATAAAATGTAATCATCAAAGCCGATTCTATGTGTCTATAACCTATCAGAAACATGTTGCCTACATTTTTTATTACAAAAAAATAATGTGTACATTTATAAGAGGTTGCTTAGGTCATTATTATTTTTTGGTTCTCTTTATACTTCCTTAAGAGATTTTATTCTACCATTAGAATCCTTTGACTGTTTTTACGTTACAAAAAACAAAAAAAAACAAAAAACAATTTTATAAATCTTCTCCAATTCTAAAATCAAATTAGTAATTAAGTTTAATTTTACTATGTGGCACGTCTTAATTGATGGGGAAGCCATCTATCTGGGGTGGGAGGATGAGATTGGATAGCCCTTCCTTTCCTTTTGAATCTCAAGGGTTCTAAATCTCGAGGGTTATTCTAGGGAGCCTAGGGGCGCTGATCCTAAGTCTAAGTTAGAGGGGTTTCTTCTTGACTTTCTAGAAATGGATCCCAATGGAGATGGGTTGAGGGGCCTTTACCCTCTTCACTTATAAAATCAAAATCTAGAGTGAGAAGTTGAGTACCAACTAGATTCCCTCAGCCTCCCAAAGAGGATGGAGAACCTTGACCCTATCCTTATATCTATATATGGCCAGAAGTTGAACAAGTTCATAAATAACCTAACTCTATCTAAAGGGTTGCCATATAGAGATATATGGTGCCTAATTATGACTATAGATAGTCCATTCAACTAGTGAGAGAGGGAGAACCTTGGCCCTCTCCGTATATCTATATATAGCCAGAAGTTAGTCAAGTGCATAAATGATCCAACTCTATCTAGGAGTCACCATATAGAGATATAGGGTGTTGACTCTCTATATATAGCTGAGTTGCCCTCAACCTAACCCCCAACCCCCTATGTGGATAGATGACCTCAAAATTGTCTATAGTTTTATTGACAAGCCTCTATATGTAAAGAGATTCCCCACAATCCTGTCTAGATATCTAGAGTGGACAGGTGCCTATCTAATTAGGATTAATAACAATGTGTATGAATATATGTGATGTAATCAAATGTATATCTATTTATCTTTAACATAATGATACAAATAATGTAATAAGTGAATTTTGATGATTCACATATATAAACTATTTAAATACACAAATTATTTAAATACTATAATTATATATAATTTTAATATTTATAATATTAATTAATTTAGTTGAACTTTTTATGAGCAAAATATTACAATGTGTATAGATTTATTTTTAAGTACATAACATTTCTATGAATATAATACAAAATAAAAATCTATATAAATTATATAAATATAATAATTATTAAATTCCATCAAATAATATATAATAAATGTTTTATAAAAAATATAAAGTAAATTTATTACACTATAATTAAATGTGTTTAGATTACGATTCCTATAACCATAAATGAGAAAAAATAAAATTTGTATATAAATTTATATTAGTTTAGTTATGTAAGTAAAATATTAAAGTTAAAATAAAACACGCAGTTTAAAACAAAAATTTATTCAAAAGTGTTGTCTAATATAAAAATATATGATTATCCCACTAAAACTATCTATTCAAGGCAAAAAGTCAAAGCATTAATATGTTAGTTAAAAAATATGTATTTATAATAAAATAATTTGCTCATGTTTCTTTGATCCAAATGTTTATAAAAATGTAAATGAGGATAGCTAAGTTATCTCTGTAGAGGAATTTGATGATGATGATGATGATGATGATGATGATGATGATGATGATGATGATGATGATGATGATGATGATGATGATGATGATGATGATGATGATGATGATGATGATGATGATGATGATGATGATGATGATGATGATGATGATGATGATGATGATGATGATGATGATGATGATGATGATGATGATGATGATGATGATGATGATGATGATGATGATGATGATGATGATGATGATGATGATGGATCCTTGTTTTTTTAAAATAACATTAAAATTTTAATATAATTAATCTTAAAAAAATGGTGTTATAATAATATTGAAGTTTAGATATTGAAAAATATTTTTGGGATATTTATTAGTTATTAATTTGTATGATTTTAATATATTTATTTATTATTTAATAATTAATTTAAATTAAATGTTATTGGTATGTTTTTTTAATCTTTCAAATTTATTTATTTTATGATTAAATTGATCTTGATGCTCCCTAATTTATTTAGAGAGCTTTAATGATTTTGGGTTTTTTTTAATTCTTATTAAATCAAGATGCACCCATCCTCTCTATTTTATAAATCACCACTAATAACCTTATATATAAAAAGAAAAGTAAGAAAAGTGACATATATAATAATAATAATAATAATAATAATAATAATAATAATAATAATAATAATAATAATAATAATAAGCTTGTTTTTAACACAAACATATAGTTATTCCAAAAAATTTAGTATGTATATATATATATATATATATATATAAACAAAGGTGTATGGGGCTTTTCTAGATATATAAGAAATAATACAATTAAACAAAAGAATGATTACAATAAGGGTAGAAGTCTGGATCAAAGAGCCCCACCCTACCAAAGAAAGAATTTCAAAATAAAACAGTATCAATTGATACATTCTCTCATAAGGCAAACCTATCGACTAAGTAAAGGTGATTTATACCTTAATGTTCAAAGGCTAAAAAATAATGTCCAACTTCATCCACACCCTTTTCAATTCTAAGATCCAAGTGCTCTCCTTCCACTAAGGAAGAGAAGGGCCTCCATATTCCATTAAGAACCCCTATCAATGGCATTCAAGGCATCCAATTTTAATATTTTAGCTTTAGTTTTTAATCTGGGTTACATCTTGGAGGCTCATAATTCCCTTTAGATAACAAGGATTCAATTGGTGCAAAGGAACACAACTCTAAAGAAGTTAAGTCACCATTCTAGTGAGAAGACTTTTACTTTAGTTCCTACTCTAGAATTTGGCCTAACTTAATCTTTTTCTTATATAAAATTGAGATAGATAGAAACCCATCTTTATTTCCTAATCCCAACATCCTCAACCTCTTTCTTTTTCATTTTAAATCAATTCTTTCCCTCATCTCAAAATAGGTCCTATCAAGAGGTAGGTATCTGGACTACTCATTTCAAGTTACTAAGGGATAAGTAACATTAATTTAATTTTCCTCCCTCGATAATTCAACCTTACCATGAGCAACAGTGTTAGAATTGACGAAAATTAAATATTTGGGCCTCAAAACAATAATTTTTAGGAGGTTAACTTCATTCCTCTCATTCGCTTAGTGCCAAGGAAAGTTCGATCTACTATCCTTTAGTAAATTATTTTCACACAAATTTGCTAATGTTGTTTCTCATTAAAAAAACCCTAGAAATAGGTGATGAAGGAATAAATTATCTTTCCTATAAGCCTAAATTTCTAATTTCTTAACCCATTTTTTTGAAAGAAAAGAGATAACTCACGTGACCCTTTTTAATTTACAAACAACCACTTTATGACCTGGATAGTTAGAGCTGAAATACATAAAAGGAAACCCCTCAAAGTTAATGAATGAGATCCAATATTCTTTGGATGGCATTGCCTTAATATAAGGAAATAATGGTTTGGAGAGATCAATAATGATGTAAACTCTAGAAAAAAAATTGTGAATAAGAGTTGATGAGTCCTCAATTTTAACAAAGATCCCAATTTTATTGATATTAATCAATTTAAATTCCCTTATCACTAAGAAAATCTAAACTGGTGCCTTATAGATTACAACCATAAATAGATAAAAAAAATAGGGGTCCAAAGATAAATAAACAAACTCTACTATTCAAAGAATGAAATTCTATTATTTCAAAAAATAATAGTATAGAGTGAACAAATAAATTACAACCTCATTTTTTAATATAACTTAAAATTTTTAGCTTATTGAATTAATATTTATACTTTGAAATGATATAATTAAATAATAATAATAAATTATATATAAACCTCTACTAATATTAAACACCAAATGATGACATGAGGGGCATGTTGATCAAAATTTGGTCTAGATACCAAAAAGTATGCCTAGTCTAAGAGTTTAGTGGAAGGAACATGATCTTATTTTATATAGTTTCAAAGAGAAGGTACCTAAACAATTTTTCATAGTGTCCAAGCCTTCAAAAATCAAGCAAAATTTCAAGGAAAAGCTAAGTACAAAACTCCTTTTGGTCCAAGTCTTTAACTGAATTCTTTTGGACCTTTCATTTGACTAAGTGTTAATTCTTTTAGGCTTTCCTTTTTTAAGCTATTTTATTTTAAGACCCCTTTTTGGCTAACTATTGAATTCTTTCAAATAAAATGTTTGAGACAGTTTCTGAAGACCTATTCCTTTCAGACAAAATATCCAAAGTAAAAGACAAAGACCTATTTCTTTCAGTAAAATTGTTCAAACAGTTTTCTTTAAGGATAATTCTTAAATGAAATGCTCCTATATAGAAATCCTGATGGGTAAGTCTTCAAGAAAAGTGTCCTAAACATTTTTTTCAAAGGATATCTTTTGCAATCAAAATGTCCTAAACATTTTTTTGAAGGATATATTTTTCAAGTAAAGTGTCCTAAACATTTTTTTTGAAGGATATCTTTTTCAAGCAAAGTGTCCTAAACATTTTTTATGAAGGATATCTTTTACAAGTAAAGTGGCAACAACATTTTTCTGAAGGACCTTTTTCTCAGGAAAGTGATCCATACAAAAGTTCTAAAGGACCATTCTTCAATAAAGTGGTCCATTTTCAAAAGTTTTGAAGGATATTTCTGCAACAAAGTGCCCTATATAATTTTCTCTAAGGGTCATTTCTCAAGAAATGGTCTAGTTCAAGGTTTCCAAAGGATAAGTCTTCAAGCAAAGTGTCCTAATTTTTTTTTCTGAAAGATATTCTTTTCAAGTAAATTAGTCAAAACATTTTCCTGAAGGGTCTTTTCTTGAATAAGTGAACCCTAAAAAAGTCCTAAAAGGTTAGTTTTCAATACAAAGTGCCCTATATAATTTTATCAAAGGGTCATTTCTCAAGATAATGGTACAGTTTAAGGTTTCCTAAGGTTTCTTTCAAACAAGGTGCCCCAAACAAAATTTCAAGTTGACCTTGCAAGTTTTAAATTCAAACTCAAAAAATGACTATTATTTTTCAAACAAGTAGTGACATTCATGCAAATGTCAAATACATTTTAATAGACATCAAAGTTTAGGCTACATGAAATAGCCATTTATATTCAAATGGGTTCAAGATCGATGGGCTGCATTAAATCCAAGCAAAGATCCAATAGCACATATCAAGTTAAGAAGTCAATAAGATCTTCGTGTAACTATCGAATTTAGACCATGACAAGTAACCATTTGGGTTCAAAAGGTCCTTAAAAAGTTTTAATTTGGTTAAGATCTAATGGTCTACTGGATCCCTCATATTGACACATGAGATCTAACGATCATCACTTGAGTCAAATATGTCAAAATCTCCCCAGGCTAAAGCCCTTAAAGATCTACAAGTTGGACATGATCCAATAGTACAGGGTCATCAGGCTAAGATCCAATGGTGTGCATTCATTGATAAAAGGATGGGTCCAAGCTAAATCAATGGTCAGTGTGAGTTCATACATTTTGATCTGATAGAGTAAGAATTGATAGGAAAGTGGGACTAGGAATATCTAAAGGCTCACATTTAATAAGGCATTCAGATCTAATGGTGAATGGATGTCAAAGGGTTAGAGGATCCAAAGAAAAAATATACTTTTGAAAGTATGAGACCTCCTATAATAGTATACTAGCCCACTACACCCCAATAGACCTCAGCCCTATTGTGAGGCCAATTATGGAGTTTGAGCTTCAACTAGGATATGAGATGTGCCTAATAATAATCACATCTTTTGGTGTGATTTTAAATTTTGAGTGTTTGTTTTTGCCTTTTTTTAATGATTTAACTTTTGAATTTTATGTATTTTATCTATTTTTCCTCCATATAGATTTAGAGAACCAAACATGTTTATTTAAAAATGAATATCACTAGAGAACTTACACTCGGTATCTAGGAAAAAGAACTTAAAGAGCATGGTGTGTAAGAATCTTGTACTTGTACATTAGATAAGAGTGTTATATTGAACTAATCTTGGTGTGCCCATAATGAAATGAAAATAGGATATATGATGAAAGTGAACATGGAATGATTGAGTCATCTCAAATCGGGGAAAAATGTGTAATATGAAAATTGTGAATGATGGGTAAGCATGACTCCATATCATAATAAATAGTGTAAGTGATGGGAGACATGTGAAATATATTACCAAAATTGCTACCATAAAATAATATTACTGATTTTTAGAGTATGAAATCACAATTCTCAACCATTTCCTTATTTTTCATGAAGACACTTATATAAGTTTGATGACAAAACTAGTTTAAGAAATGAAGATTTATGAGGAAGGCCTGGTCCTATCCAAGGTCTTATACTAAAACTCACAAAGGATAAAACAAATAGGTTAAAAAATGAGAAATAACATAAAATTAGTTTGTAAGGAAGGCTTGGTCTTATCCAAGGTCTTACATTGCAACTCACAAAAGAAAACCCATAGTGGTGGGAAAGTAATGAAGTTTGTAAAAAAATGAGTTGATGACCCAAAAGAGATTTGAAATCCAATAACATAAACATGAAAATATTCATGAGGATGGTCAGGTCCTATCCATGGTTTTATTATGTAACTCATGAATTAAATGAAGGAATGTGGATAGACCAAAAGGACCAATGATAGTAACTAAGGCTACTTGAAATTGATGCAATGATACTCTTTGGAAAGGATTGGAAAACATGCAATAAATTTTAGTACCATAGTATATATAAATATATGAAGAACGTGTAAGATATAAATAGTATTGGAAACATTCATTTAATCAAAATATTTATTTAAAAATTGAGCATTAGTGGGTTCTTTGAAAATATTTCATGTATTAGTTTGTAATCTATAAGTACTAGGACTGAGAATGTCTTTCACCAAATAGGGTCCCAACCACTTTTGGTCATACTTAAATTCTTTATCATGGATATGATCTAATTTAAAGAACAAGTCAACTATTAGAAGGTATGAGCCTTGAATTATTTTATTGTGTTTTTTGTAAATTCAGGATTTGTATTATCAGCTATGTTGTAAAGCACCTAAGCAACACTAAAATAAAAGGTTTAAAGCATGTAAATGGACCTCATAAAATTATTCATCAAGAATAATTCCATGAAGATATATGCATAAGGATGGTAACTCAAATTTTAGTCATAATACATATTTATAATCGTATACTATAGAAAAAGGTGTTGCCCTAATCGTGGTATGGATGCTAGTGCAATAATCCCAAAGTGCAAGATAAAGTTTTAGGTGTCAATTAGAATGAGAATCTTGGATTATATTTTGTAAAATTTTATTAATAATATTGTTAGTGGCTTCTACTTGGCCATTTCATTGAGGATTATAAGGCATTAAAAATTTATGTGTGATTTTAAATTTATCATATTATTGTTTTGTATCCAAATTCCCACCATTATTGGAACTAATGATGCTTTGAATTACGAAGTGATAAATAATTTTATTAAGCATAAATTTGGACATGGTGATACTTATGACATTAACAAGGGGCATAGATTCAACCCACTCAGTGAAATATTTAGTGGTCGTGATGATGAAGATATGATCATCATGAAAACAACTTAATTTACCAATGAGATCTAATCCCCACATGGGAAAATACCAAGGAGATTCTAATGATTGAAGCTCAGTTGGAGGAGAGTGAATAAGATCGTCATGCAATTGGTATACATCACATTTTTTGGCAAATCTAATAGCATATTTTTCAAGTGTGCGATATAAGTATCACATGCACAGGCATTTTTGAGCTATAACATGTCTAATGCATTGACCACCACAAATGCTCTAGTGTGCTTGTTCAAGGATGGAAGGAACTTCATTTTGAGTGATATAATGGAGTCAATATCAATAGGATAAGTCTATTTTTTGATAAAGTATATAATGTTTATGTACCATGGGTTTTGTTGCATAGTTATAGCTTCAATATGATAGATAAAAGAATAATTTTTTATTGGTAATGAAGATGGCGACTTCCGTATGTGGATGAGAAATTGAGAGTCATGAAGAGATTGATTGGGATGAAAAAGAAGGACATACAGAGCAAGTTAGTTAGATATGACATTCTACTCTCATGGAACTAGTTCTATAGTAAAAGATTTGAATTCTTAAGCAAGAGTAGTAGTAATTTGATGATAATGGATAAGATTTTCAATCTTGCATTGATGACAATGGATAAGATTTTCAATATTTCATTGGTAGTCACTATTCTTGGGGATAGATGAGTTGTGAATCGCCTAAATCATGTAGATAAGGAATGTCTAAATCAATGGTAGCTTACCTGCCTAAGATGAAAACTTCATAATCAACCATGTTGTTATCAACATTGAAGGTTAATAAAAAAGTGAGAGGTATGATTTTATCATGAGGATCAAATAGGACACATCCTACCTCAACTTCTTGGAAGAATTTAACACCATTAAAGTGAAGGGTCCAAGTATCTTCATGTAGGTCAATTATAACTAGGTAATTCCTCAATGATGTCTTTAGGTTTTGGTTTAGAAATGATAGCTTCTAGTTCATCAAGATTATTTTTTTCAATATCATATATAAAATGATGGAAATAATATTTGAGTGAAATAGCTTTGTTAAGACTTTTAATGTATAATATTTATTCACAAGAAGAGTACCTTGAAGATGAGTAGTGGTTGGGATTTGAGTTGTATCAATTTAGTTAGTAATTACTTGTCCTTTAGCTAATTTTTGGTTAATGATTCATAAGTCAAATTCCATAAAGATAACCATCCATTTTACAAATCTATCATTAGGTAAGAATGATTTTAAGAAGTGATGAAGATGATTAGAATGGATGATAACATAAGTTTATTGGTAAAGCATGTATTGGGGAATATTTTTAGTTGTAAAATAAATGTTGAGACAACCACGTTTAATTTTAATATAGTGTGTTTCATAATCTATTAAAACATGAATTATATAATATATGGATTATTCACGAACTATTTCATCTTATTGTGCAAACATTTCCCAAATTGATATGAGGGTGGAGGAAGTGTTTAAGATGAGAGGTTGATCACTAGAAGGAGGTCAAAGAGAAGGTATTTTTTTAGTGGCCTATATTAAAAAAACTTAGAGGTCACTACGTGAATTGAATTTTTAATGGTGGATAATCATGTTGGAATGAGTATAGTAGTGTAGGTGAATCAAGAGGTGGCACATGGTGAATACATAATGAATTATAAAGTTGAGTGAATATTTTATATAGTTGCCTAACTGCATAATGCATTTGCCTAACTGCACTATGTATTCTAATAACTACACAATGTTATCAAGGGATTGCATTATGTATTCACCCAAATTAACCCTACATTTGTCTACTTATATATAACTATAATCCATATACATGTAACTATCATTCATTTGTAGTCACTTACCTGCATATATTTGTTGTTTATTTACATGTGGTTGTTGTCTAAAGGCATGGTATAGTTGTTTGACTTCATACAACTATCTTCCATATTTGCCTTATTATTTCCAAGATATCCCCTTCCAATCTCCTATATAAGGCATCCACACAACCCATTTTTCACTTTTTTAATTCTTTCTCCATCTATCCTTGCTCTCAATCCTCATCTAGTTTTCTAAAGTAATATATTTAACATCCATGGATTCCCAAACCTCTTTTGCCATAGGTTTCAATATCAAATATTCCAAATAATGATTCAAAAATCTCATGTACATTGAAATCCTAAGACTTCTTTAGTATGAGGATACATAAATGGATTGGATTAACTAGAGAAACATTAGAGGGATTGTCTATATGACCCAATACAAAAACAAGACTTATCTCCTAAATTATCTGTTGTTAAATTTTGAAGGTTACACATAAAAATCATATATTTTCTTGAGCTCATGTACTATTTATTTTGGAATTTCTCCAAAGGACATCCATATATTAATAGGCTTGATGTACACAGATGCGGAGGTTCTCAAAACAAAGGCAATGTTAATCAATGACAACAATAAATATTTGGAGTATGTTTATGCACTGTAGCTAAATGGTATAATGTTTTTAATTTTATAATTCATTCATTTTTTAGATTTGTTTTTCATCTATTATAACACTAGTCATAGTTTCTTAATGGGTCAATGTGTTTTTTTGTTACAGCTCGCTAGGGTTGCAGTGGAAGGGGACTTAAAGTTGAAAGTGTGAAAAATCCCTTTTTTCTTAGAATGATTGAATTATTCCATTCTAGAATTATATTTTAGGGAAGGCTTTTGGATATTCCTTGCTGGATAGTTGTTTATATTCTTCATACTCTCAATGGTCAATAATTCTATTGATGTTCAATCCTTTCAAACATAATTAAGGATGGTGTCAATTATGCCATTTAAAATGAAAATTCCACATGTTCTTCTACCAATTTTATTTTTGTATTATACAATGAGTCTTTTTACAATTTGTATGCCACACTTATTCTAATAGCTCTTCATCATTATCAACTACTCTCACTAGAAACCCAAGAGGTTAGGTTGCATTGCACTATTATTATTTTCAAATAATTAAATAAATAATGAATCTTTTAATCTAAAAATATTCTTGTTATTGATTTAAAAAAATAATATCTCAAGTTATTTCAAGAAGAAATGCAATAATAAAGGGTCATCAACCCCTGAGGCAACTATGAATACAAACATATAATCATTTTTGATATAGGCATTGCAAAGGAGAAAATGCATGTGGAGTTCAATAATGACTCCAATTATTAATCAACCTTCCCCTCATGTTCTTGGTATAACTTAATACAAAATCTTAGGCTTTGAAATTTATTGAATTAACAAAAAAAGTTTATCATTGTCATTCTTAAAATATCTTTTCTTTTTACAACAGCACCTACATAGTTTGTAGTGCAACAAACATTGGATGCAACTTCCAGAGTTCGTTTTCAACCAGTACACTTACATAAAGGTGCATGAATTAATTAAATTTTTTTATTTTTAGATAAATATATTAAAAGTATATCTATATCCATTTCTTTCAACAAAAAACTTATTTTATTTAACAAACAAAATAATAAATTGAAGAAAATAATTAAATAACATGACTTGGACCCTAAAATATTGTTTAAAGAGAGAGATGAAAAATAACCATCCTTGTTAGGAAGTAAGTGTCCTTCTTGCTCAAGATGTATAATAATGAGCGTGAGTTTGAGCTCCTATTGGAAAACATCTCTTTGGGCTCGAAGGCTCCAATGCTACTGGAATCAATGAGGGTTGATCTGTAAAATCTCACCTCACTGATAGAAAGCACTACATTTTTTAAACTTGGCATGGAAATAATGCACTAGAGCATTTTTTTGGATTTTGGTGCATGCACAATAGAGATAAAACATGCCCAGGTTGTAAGCATGAATAATAAAGTGCTTTCTGAAAAACAAGCACTCATTTAAGAAGTGACCTCAATGAATTAAAAGGTCTAAGAGGCCACAAAGGAAAAAGTGAGGGTTTTAACCCTTTTTAAAACAATTTTTAATGAGGATCCAACACTCTGATATATGACACACCTCTATATGGGGAAGCCATTGGAAAGCTAAAGACCCTAGTTGAACTACTGCTTAAGAAATACAAGGAGCAACTTGTGCCAAGAGACAAGGGGATGGAAATAGGTGTGCAATTCACCAAAGTCATTGACATCTATAAGTGTGCCTTAGGGATATTTTAGGAAGTTATCCCCATTTTAGATAGCTTTCACACCCTAATAAAGTCTTGAAGGCTCAGCTTCAAGCTGAAGAGGTCTTGAGGTAGTAGTCAATTGATGCTACACTCCTAATAAAACACTGCACCGAGCATGCAAAAACATTTAGAGATGTAGAGATGATGGAGGATGCCATTAATAACCATCATCAATAACTAAATGTAAGTTTTGTATCCCTCTAAGGATAGGTTAATAAGGAGGTCTCTACACTATAAGACATCCAAAAAGATGCTAGCGTAACTCAAGATGAATAGGTGAAAAAGGGCCATTAAAGGAATGACTTTGAAGGTCCTTGAGGCATTATCAAATTGGGACAATATGAAAAAGGAACTTGAGCAAAAAGGGCCCAAAGTTTTGGAAGATGATAGCATGGCTTAGTTTGGGATGGACTAAGGTCATAGTGTGGGGTGATGTTGGCCCCAAAATTTTGACTAAGTTTTGTCTTATTTTGGCACAAAAGGACTATGGTGTAGGAATACCATGGTGCATGACTGCCAGGTATAGAAACACCATGGTATGGGACCTATTGGGTGCAAGAGGACAATGGTGTGAGAGTATAATGACATGAGAGGATAATGATGTATAAGGGGCTAGCATGAGAGGACCTAGTTAGAGAAGAACAAGTCATAGAGAACCCAAGAACATTGGACTCAAAATAAAATTAGAAGACTAGGGGAACACGTGGGAAGCAAGATCAATTAGGAAAGCGATTCATATGAGACACTTTGACCTTATTGATCAAAGGTTTTTCACTAGCCTATAAGGAATAAAACACATGGCCACCAATTTATAACATAGAGAGAGGATTTAGCAGGTGTAAGGACCTAGGTCTTCAATAAGATTTTATTATAAGTGCCATGACTCATAGTCTGTTGAGAGTTCATGCACCATTCACTCATAACATTAATTACTATAACACTTGGTTAGGGAAAAAAAAGTATAAATACCCATATTATAATCTATTATGAGGATGATATTTTGGATAATATATGATGAAGCTTTACCTTTTGATTCATTAAGCATAAAATATGAGATATCATAGTTTGCCAATTTGTATCTTGAATGATGAAACACACTAAGTGTTAGATAATGATGGTGATCTATGTAGTAAGAATAATAATTGCATTTGGAACTAGAAGGATCAAAGTAGTATATTTATATTGTTTTAAAATACTTGTTTGAAACTACATAAAGAGAAAGGCATTTACAAACATATAATATTGTGTTAAAATAACTTTGGGAACTGGTCTTTCACTACATACTTTGGGTGAGCACATGAGACCTAAAATCTTGCATGATAAGGCCAACACACTAGCTCATTAGGATAGACTTCAACATCAGAGCTAGAATCAACCAAAATAACCCAACATCAATTATAAGCATGATACACATAACATAGATGTTCATCCCATAATTTATGATGTTTGTTGCAATAACCTCGAAGTATATGTACCATGTATAATTGACCATATCTGTCTATCCATAATTTTGTGGATGAAATGTAGTAATTTTCTTTAGCTTAGTGTCCATCAAATCCCATAAGGTTGACCAAAAATATATAATAAATTGAGAATCTTGATAAGAGATAATAGATGTGGGTAATCCAAAATAAACCCAAACATGCTAGAAAAACAAGTGGGTTCCCCCTTCACCAGTAATATGTTTAGTACAAGGAACTAATACACACATTTTACTAAATCTATCCACAATGACATAGAGATAATCATGTTTCCTTCGTGTCATAGGTAAACCTCCTACAAAATACATAAAAATACATTCCCAAGGACTATTAAGAATAGGGAGAGGTGTATATAAACCTAATTTCCTATTAATAGGCTTACTTTTAGTACAAAGAATACAAATCCTTATATATTTTACAATAAATTCTTACATATGAGGCCCATAACAATACCTCTATAATTATGAAACTATCTTACCAACACCAAAATGACCTGAAACAAGAGAAGTGTGAGCTTCTCTAACCATATGCACTCATTCATCTTGTGGAACATAAAGTTTGCCAAGATGATATAACATTCCATCATGTACATGATAATCAACTTGCCCCACTTGTTTACCACTCGTCAAATATTCATACACTTCCTTAAATTCAACATCATTAATATATTATTATATATAACTTTAATGCATTAAATAACTATTCTATTAAGTAACTAATGCAACAATAGGAGGTCTAGAAAGCATGTTAGCAACCTTGTTTTGTGTACCTTTCTTATACCTTATCATAAGGTGAAACTGCTACAAGAATCCCATGTACTGAAAATGTCTTGATTGTTATATCTTGGTTTGTGATTGAAGATACTATAGTGACTGATGTTTAGTTTGAATTGTTGTCTCTTTGCCCATCAAATAGTGCTTCCACTATAGATGCTATTTTTATACACCCTTGTGTATTAACTTGGTGTGTCATCACATTATTATGTTATTTATAACATAATGCCCCCCATTCATAATTATTTTAAAATAATTACATTCACCCCACCCATTTACTTTTACTACATAGTTTAATTAGATTTAATTACTATAGTTAAATAGTAATTAACCCATTTTTTACCATTTCTAACCATAAAATCTTAAAAAACAAACCTATTTAATATCCCAACAACCCTCCTAAAAAATTAACCTCATTAAAAACCTATGCAAAAAACTTAGTGTTACATTGACTTAGTTTGGCACATGGTTCGAAATAACCCAAGCCAAATTTTAACTAAATTAGGCTGATCAACGTCAATCCTAAACAACTGATGTTGATTATCTTGGATTGACATCGATCCATAAATACACAACAAACCTCCTTGGCTCAGGAGGAATAGGGACTGTGCTTTTGGACTTCAAAACTCTACCAAAATTTCATTGCAACTTATGTATGAACATTGTCAATATCCTAATATCTTGTGGAACCTATGCTTGAGGGATTATCAAAGGATTTTTAAAGGTTTTTTACCTCATATTTTCAGGTTTGTTTTCAGCTATAAAGGTTATTATTGAATTTTAATTATTTCATATTTTGGAATCTATAGTATTCTATGTCTGTATGTCACTGTTCTACATTCAATTTTTTATTATTTTATCGATTATATAGGTTATTATTATTATAGTTTGTTGTTAAATTTATATTTTTACATAGAATTGATGTCAATCTTGTAGGATTGACATAAATACCTACTAAATTTTCAAAACATCCTTGTAATCTATTTTTATAACATTTTTAATCTTAAAAATCTATCAAAACCTACATTCTATTTTCTCAAACCCTATCTTTTACATGTAGATGACTCTACCTTGATTAACACATGATATTGTTAGCATATTTGATATTCCCATTGTTAAATAACCATTTTTCATTGATCAAAGTGACATTGCATTTGAATTAGGTCTTTGTACTGTGGTTTTCACACCTAATCAAGAAAGCATTAATGAACAATTGGCTATAATTTAAGATGATGTTGATATTGCTACTAAATTTTGGGATAATTAATTTGATCATATTAATCTTGATATAGAATAGATATCTTTATCATTGTCTATTTATATCTTATCCATATATATCTTTTTAATTTCATGTTTATTTATAAACTTGAATGTTAAACGTGGGAAAACATCCATCTAAGGAAGCGTATCACTTCTTGGGACTAGTTTCTTACCAGGCAACCCACTCATTTTTCTATTAATCCATTTTTTGTGAGTTAGTGTGATTTTTAGGTCATTCCTCCTTAGCCAAAGAGGAGTTCCCACAAAGCTTAGTCAATGGTGCACAACCCTATCCATATCTCCAGGTAATCTTAAAAACCCTACTTATAATTTGTTTTTATTAGCTAATTAGATCACATTAAAAAAATGAAAAAATACTAAAACATTATGGCACACTCAGTGGGACACTTAAGGTCTCATTTTTATTTTTAAAAATTCAAATTTTGAATTTTAGTCTCTTTCCCTATCTTTGTTTGATGTATTCATCCAAAAAACAATAGATTTGCATTTTTTTCTTTCAAGGTTAAAATACATTGCATTCATATTTCCCATTTAGGTTCTTTCACATAGAATAATCTAGGTAGTAATCTATCATAGTCATCACTCTTTCACACACAAGCCAAATCACTATGATAAATTAACACATGTAAACACCTAACATAAGGAAACCAACAGGGATTTCATCACCTCGTGACAACCTTTTTTATAGTGATCTTACTTGGATTTCACCACCAAGGGGAGGACCAACTTAGTTCTCTAGCTGAGTATAATCTCTAAACCATCGATATATATTGGCTAAGCATCCACTCTCATTGTGGATTATGACGTGAGGGGAGAAATCCCCAAGTATCAAGCCACATACTGGTACCAATACAAATTTCCTTTGAGCACCAAAATAAAACACCTAAAACCATCCTTAGATTACCATTTCTTAAGACCATTGTTATCCTTTTTATTTATTTATTTTCACATCTTAAAGTCAAAAATAAAAGATAAAAACTTTTTGGAACAACTTTAGTTTGTGCATCTTTCATTCACACCTAAAATCAATATAATTCAAAAAAAAGAAATTGTTGTTTTATTTTTTTATTTTTTCATTTTAGTTTCATGGTTTTAAGTAGGCAATAGTCAAAGAAAGAATCCAAGGAGGGTGTCACATCCTCTCCTATGGAACATACACCTAGTTCTTCCTCTACCCCTAAGTCCTTTGAGAATCTAGTGTTCCCACACTTTTATACTCAAGGATATCCTTCCTTTATGGAAATATTGGACAATAACCCCATTACTCTCAAGTACTATCTTAATAGTCAAGAAATACATATTTATCCTTCCCCTTATGCCCAAGATTCTTGATATACATATGGGATTCCTTTCGAGGGAACTAAGAAAACTAAAGAGTTTACCATGGCCATAGTAACCTTTTCCACTCAATCTCTTCCATCTGGCTCTACTATCTAGGTGATGCAACCTTTAGAAAACCAACCATCCATAGTATCTACTAGTTATCCAACCCCCATTACTCATTTTCAATATACCACTTAGCCTATATTCATTATTGCTCCTCAAATGTTAGTAGTATCAATTCTTGAAAGTCTCCCACCCATCAAAATGACTTTAACATATAATTCTCAAGCTCTACCACACACATAACAAATACCTCACACATAACAAATCCCCTTAACACAACCTCCCCAACAATATGTTGCCTTAGCTACCTAGTATATGGATTCATCATAACCATCGGTAACAACTTAATTCCAACCTTCTATGCATCAAAATATTTTTCTATAAATCTCATAATATGTGATTGTGTCCTAATCCATTATGTCCACTATAGTTAGATACCTTTTTTTGCAACCATTATTGGCTCCCTTGCTAAATTTTAAAACTCTTTAGCAAGGTATTTTAGGGAACATGCCTCAAAATAATACCCAAGCAGACATCATAAACATCCTTATGAATAGGATGGCTAGTTTGGAGGCCTCCATCTCTGGACACAATAATCTACTCACATATGAGAATATTTGTAATGAGCCTATCCACCCATATATTCCTATCTGAATATATCCCCTATAATGGGAACTTCCCAAGTTTACTAAGTTTCAGAACAAGGAAGATTCCCAAAAACATCTTAGAGCCTTTCAACATGCATGTTACCTTATAACACATGATGATGTGTTATTACTTAGGATATTTCCCATGTTGCTAGTAGGGCTGGCATTAGATTGGTATAGCTCCATTCCTTAGCATTCACTCTTTTCCTTTGGGTAATTGGCCTAAATTTTCTTAGAACACTTCTCAATCAACATTGTTCAAAAAGTGACCATCATGGATTTATATGCCATTTGATAATTTGAATATAAGTCCATATCAGACTTTGTGGCTCATTGGCATAGCCTAATCAACTAGTTAACCTTTTCCTTGCCATAGCCTGAATTAAAATGAATTATTTTCATGTTCTTGTGCAAACCATATCTCATCCATGTTACAAGTACAAACTTTTAAAACTTTTGATGAAGATTTTAACATGGCATGAAAACTCAAAATCTATGGCATTAAAGAGGGAAAAGTTAATGACGCAATAAAAACTTCAAACCCAACCCATCAAAAAGCAATAAAAACAATCTTAAACCAAAAGGGGCAACAAATGCTCTTATTTTAAAAACTTCTACCCCTCTAACACCCAATCAATTAGGACCATCCACTTCACAAACACAACCACCTAGGGGCCTTACTCATTTTCCCCTGGAGAATATACCCCTTTAGGATAACATTACACTTTTGTATTGGATAAACTCTTAAAAATAAATTTTATTGAGTTCCCTTTGATTAAACCAGTCAATGATACAAATCCTAAACTCACTTGGTATAAAGAGGATGAGTTTTGTGCTTATCACAAGTAATAAGACATGACATATAATGATGCCATTCCTTTAAATGGTTGGTATAAAACCTCATTGATAAGGGAGAACTTAATTTAGATAATCCAAATGCTTCTCCTAATCAATATTTAGATATATTTAGATAGTTGTTTCCAAACCATCCATCCACATCAAACACAGTCCAAGCTAAACCTGAAGAAACACAAAATCAAGCTAGATAGATGATTGATACAATCTATGATTAGTTATTGCCTAAAGAAGTTCCAAAGATATATTTGGTCTTGGATCTCATTATGGGAGATTATTTTGAGATCAGTCAATCTAAAACTACCAAAACAAGTCCCAAAACCTCTATAGAGCTCCCTAATCTCATTACATGGGATCATTCACATGAACCATCCCCTTCACCTTCTCACATTGAATTTCATAAAGTAGAAAATTAAAATAATCCTCAAGATGACATAGATAAACATATTGATACTTCTAGAGTTGAACATTACACTCCTTCAAAACCATCCTCTATCATAACACTTCCTTACCCTAAAAATACTAAAGGAAAGGGTATAGCTCCTATCATCGATAACTGTGATAATTGTCTTGGTATTTCACCAAAGAAAGAATTATCTCATCCTCAAGTTAGAGTTGATCTTTTTTGAACATCAAATGAAAAAAACCTTAGTCTAAATACCCCCTCTTTTCTCAACATACAAAAGAAAAAATGGCCTATCCCTTTTGTATCATCTCCATCATCTATTTTCGGTCCACATCCGTCTTCTATCCCTATCATAGGTTCTTCCATTCAAACACATGGGAAAATGCAAAGTCTCCCTCCATTATTAGCCACACATCCATCTTAATATCTGCCATATTTTTATAAAAGCCCATTTGAAGAAAGAGTGCCTAAGATCATCCCTACTGTAAGAGCTAAATGTCAAAACGAAACAACCAATACTTTTCCAAAGGAGATTGTATAGCCTATTGTAAAACCACAAAATGACCCTTTGAAAGTAACTTATGTTGTAATATTAAAACAATTATTAGATACGTCCCTCATTAAGCTACCACCTATATGGTCTATTAACCTTCACCCTCAAACACCTGCCTAATATAGAAATTGGGAAATATGTGCATATCATAGAGTACCTGCACATGATACAAAAAATGTAAATCCTTTAAAGCCATAATATAATAGTTAGTTTAGGATGATGATCTATTAATCGATGATCTAGGTGATAATACTCCTAATCAAAGAGTCACCATCCCAAACATTCCACCTACACATAATCTTGCTAGTCCTATAAGTGATAAAGAGTTGGTAACTTCTTCTAACCCTCCATTATTACATATCGATATTGTCCATGTAACCATCCGTTATCAAAATAAAAATCCCAACAAAGCCAAGGTTTCAATTATAGGTTCCTCTACCCATCATATGCTTAAACCATCTATACAAAAGTCTAAATTCTCTATTATAAGAACTACCCCAGTCGAAGCTAAGGAGTTGGTACAAATCTCCATATTAAAACAACTCTACCAAACACCTATAAAAATGACATTATATGAACTTATAAAAAATTCTCCACACCATCAACAAGTAATGATAGAATATCTCTAGGTTATTTAGGTCTAGCTAGATGATCCTAAACCATTATTAGCATTTATAGGGGATCTTTAAATCATGTCCACTATTAGTTTCATTAATTCTAAGGTCGCTTCTTTATCAACTGAAGATCAAGATCCCCCACTTTTCATGATAACTAAAATAAATTAAGCATGAATTAATAGAGTTATGATTGATAATGGGGATAGTATTAATATTATTTATTCACATGCTTTCCAATAATTATAACTACTAGAAACCATTATTTCCCAATCCTCAACAATTCTCTATGTATTCAACGACATGGTACTACCCATAGTAGGAATGATCATCCTTCCCATTTACGTAGGATCTCACACCCTCCATGAAATTTTTTATGTAATAGAGGGAAATTTATAATATAATATTTTATTAGGACGTCTATGGATTCACATGATGTGATGTGTACCCTCCACAGTCCATTGATTCCTTAAGTATGAACATGAAGGCCAAGTACACATCATCCATACTAATCCTCATCCTTTCAAATCATGTAACTTCACCTTTTGACCAAGCGATGTCATAATACCCTCACGTAATATAATCCCATCTTCATCTTCTAATCAAACCTTGACTAATACAACTATCCTTGCTTCAAAACTACCATCTCAGGGATCCATTGATTCCATGATGAAACATCTTTCAATGAGGGAATACTAGCTATTAACCCTTAAGATGTTAC
Organism: Torreya grandis; assembly: GCA_037957365.1. Taxonomy (NCBI): domain Eukaryota; kingdom Viridiplantae; phylum Streptophyta; class Pinopsida; order Cupressales; family Taxaceae; genus Torreya; species Torreya grandis. The sequence continues at coordinate 899,034 of JARHVA010003162.1, read as the reverse complement.
CCACTCCTAGAGAATATGGCCATCCTAATAAAAAACCCATGTATTCACCTAGCCTAGGTGATCTCATCCATTTGGGCCACCTTTCATATGTACTCATTTAATATATGGTGGGATCAATCAAACTACCCCAAGACTTGACCCTTGCACCTATGATAAACCCTTCACATCTAATTTCTCATTTCTCAATAAACCCTAGTTTACACAAACCTACCTTTATTGTTTTGCTTGGAAAGGCTTTGATATGGGTAGATATAAGTAGGGTCCCCATGATGTCACATTTGGATATTTTATAAAACCACATGAAAAACATGGATTAGGCTTTGAAAAAGATTCTAAATCTTCTCTCAAACCCATTCTTCTACCATCATTAGAAGTGCAATATTCATCATCTGATACCTCTTCCTCAATTAGCGACATTGTATCCATCCCTCCTAACTTTTTTTAGTCAATATAATCTCCATATAATCCATCATCTTTCATCATAATCGCAATATTGGAACCATCCCTTTAGTATATCCTAGCTTAATAGGACCTGATAAACTAACTGTCCCTATTCTTTAGTGTCAAAATGATGAGTCAATCTTGACTCATTTGGGTGCTAAAAAATCTTATTTATGCAATTCTCTTCCATCTAAAACATCTAGCCTTTTAAATGAAGCCACTTCTAATATTAATATTGGGTCTCAAGAGACGTTGAGAATTATTAAAATTAGCAAAGCCTTAACTCCTCAAGAAAGCCAAGATTTTACTACTTTTTTATCAAATTATAGTGAGGCATTTGCCTGGTCTTATAGTGAATCTTGCAATTGTTATCCATAATATCATTACCTTTCTTGATGCTAAGCTGGTAAAACAAATGCTCCAAAAAATGCATCCTCATGTTATACTTTTGGTAAAAGAGGAACTGCAATGCCTTTTATCCACTAACTTTATTCAACATATTGATTATCCTTAGTGGATATCCAACATCGTCCTGATCACTAAGCCTATAGGGGGACTTTATATCTATACTAACTTTCATGATTTAAATCTTGCCTATCTAAAAGATGATTTCCCTCTCCCTAACATTGACCAATTAGTGGACCTGATAGCTGACCATGAAATGTTATCCCTTATGGATGGTTTTTTGGTTACAATCAAATACTTATTTCACCAGAAGATAAACATAAGATTGCATTCATTAATCCTTGGGGGACCTTCTTTTATAGTGTTATGCCCTTTGGCCTAAAAATGTAGGAGCCACCTATCAATGGGCCATGACTTATATATTTCATGACATAATCCACAAAATCATTGAAGACTATGTAGATGACCTCCTTAGGAAGTCAAAATTCTATAAAGACCACTTATCCGCACATAAGGTTATTTTCAATCATCTACTTCAGTATCATGTGCATCTAAATCCAAAAAAGTGCATTTTTGGTGTCTTGATGTGAAAACTCCTAGGTTTTATTATTTATATTCATGGAATAAAAGTGGATCCCACTAAAATCAAGGCTATTTTATAAATGCCTCCTCCATCCAACCTTAAGCAACTATGTAGTTTAAAAGGCAAGTTCTAGTCTGTCCATCATTTTATCTCCCAGCTCTCTAATCAGTATCAACCTCTCCACCATTTATTAAAAAAGGATAGTCACTTTGTGTGGGATCTTAATTGTCAAGAAGCCTTTAATGCACTCAAAAATGATCTTCTATCACCTCCATTCCTCACTCCACCTAAGAAAGGGCAACATTTCTTCCTTTATATTTTAGCTATAGATCATGCTCTTAGTGATATGCTCACTCATAGAGATGAGCATGTGAAGAGAAAGCTATTTATTATATAAGTCATACCATCATAAAATATAAAACATGTTATCCACATGCCAAAAAACTATGCCTAGTATTGGTCCTTATAGCTTCTAAGCTTCATCACTACCTGCTTAACCATAAGGCATACATAATTATGACTACTGACCCCCTTAAGTTCATAAATTCTAAACCTTATCAAAATCAATGAATGGATTTATGGATTATGCTTCTAGTTGAGTTTAATCTAGAATTTCTCCATCAAAAATCTATTAAAGGTCAAATTATCGCTGATCAATTAGCTGAAGCACCTTTTAGTGATAATTGACCAATCAATTGTGAATTTCCTAATGAATCTATTTCTTCCAATTCCCACTTAGTCTTGAAGTATCAAATGACTGTATTCTTTGATGGATCTAAATGTCAATGGGGAGGTGGTACATGAATTATATTAATCCCCCCTCAACGAATTCCTATGCCTTTATCTTTTAAATTAGACTTTGATTGCACCAATAACATGGCTTAATATGAAGCATTGATCATAGGCCTCCAAACTACTCTTGCATTAGGAGTTAAATCCTTTAATATCTATGAAAATTCTCAACTAGTGGTCAATTAGATTATTAGTGTATATCAATGAAAGAATGATATCCTCCAAAGATGTAAGACTTTGGTTGATCAGCTCTTATCCACTTTTGAACGTTATGCCATCCAAACTACTCCTAGATCAAATAGTAAGTTCATTGATTCTATGACATCTCTTGTCTCTTTTATCCCATCCTCATCCCAAGAGTCTAAGTTATTTTCCATTATCCATCAAGTTAACTAACCTTCTTACACAAGATCTGATATTTCATCTATCAAATAATATTGAAGAAAACCTAGAGAATCCATGGTATGCATAAATATATATATATATTATAGGACTATCTCCTCCCCATCTATCCAAAGGTGCCAAGTGTGTCTTCCAACAAAAAGCTTCCTGCTATACTATAATGGGGGGTATTTTCTATAAGCATGGTTTTGATGGTATTCTTCTTTATTATATTTAGAAACATGAAGCTACCTTAGCTATCCAAGAAGTACATAATGGGTCATGCGATGGACACTTTAGTGGCCATGCAATTTCTAAAAAAATCTTACGTCTAGGTTATTATTGGTCCACTCTGAATCAATATTTTTTGTGCATATGTTAAGAAGTATGTAAAATGTCAATAACATGCAAAATTATCCCATTTCCATAGTAAATCATTACAGGTAGCAAGGGAGTTCTAGCCATTCTCCTTATGGGGGCTCGATGTTATAGGAAAAATCAACCCTAAGTCCTCTTAACATCATAATTTCATCATTACTGCTATAGAATACTTCACCAAGTGGGTAGAAGTTATGTCACTTATCTCAACCAAGGCAAAAAATATTCTAGAATTTATCCACCATCACATTATTTATCATTTTGGAATCCCATATATAATAATAACAGATAATGGGAAATCTTTTAAGAACAAGAAAGTCTAGGCACTATGTGACTCATTTAAAATCAAATTAAGTTTTTCCTCGCCTTACTATCCCCATGCCAATGGTCAAGTAAAATCATATAATAAAACCCTAGTCAAAATCCCAACCAAAGTTGTCAATGACGCCAAAAAATATTGGCATCTTTACATTTTTTAGCCTTATGGGCATATCGAACTAGTATTCAAACCGCTACAGGTGCTACTCCTTTTTCCTAAGTCTATGATATGGAAGTTGTACTTCCTTTGGAAGTCAAAATTACCTATCTTTATGTCTCTCTTAAAGACATCATTTATGATGAGGATTTTCATTACGCACATTTATTCCAGCTCAAACTCTTAGATGAGCATCATGTGGCCACCCTTGATCACCTCGTATATATTAAGAATGACTAAAATGAGCATATAATCAACATATAAGAGAATGAGAATTTAATATTGGAGAACTTGTACTTAAATAAAATCAACATGTCACTAATATGGAATAAATTAAAAGGATTAAATTCTCTCCTAATTAGCTTGGACCATACATCATAACCCATAAATATGGATCTAGAGCATATGGTTTGGCTTCTCTTAATGGTAAACCAAAATGAGAACCTCTTAATGCATTGCATCTATGTACTTTCTATAGTTAATATATCTTGGCTCATTTTGGTTAGTTTATCTCAAATACTATCATATCCTTTTACCCTAGCATACTAAATAATGATATGAGAGTTATGTGTTTATCCAGTAGTCACTATACCCTCAACCCTGAATATGTATATCCTAGATCTATACATGGAATTCACTCATGGATAAGTTTCACCTATAATGGGAGAAACCTTAGATCATTATTTCCCTTATTTATTTGAGATCATTGTTTCCCTTATTTCTTAAAGACCCTTAATTTCCTAAGGTAACACAATCATCTCATGTCTTGAATTCATGGAAATTATCTTAGGGTATCTTTTATGCCAAACCTTGCATTATTATCTGTGGGATCTAAAATCAAGTAAGCATTGAAAATATAAAGTATCAAAATGGGCTGAATAAATAGACTAATCTTTTGAAGGACAACTATAATCAAATCTATAGGCAAATAATAGACTGGTCCCTTAAAGGATAGTTGTGTAAAAATGTCAAAATATAGACCACTCCCTTGAAGGATGGCTACCAAGTAGAAAAATTCCCACATTGATGATTTCTCAAAATTATGCCACTTAAAAGCCTTAAAAAAAGCAATAAAATCAAGCAATGTCTCATGAAAGCTTCATGCATTGATCAACTTTCTAATTGTAGGTTTCCTATATTGATTAGTCTACTCATTAGCATAAAAGTGATTTCTAAAAGATAAATCTCGATTTTGAAATATGAGGTGAAGAGTGTTATCTCTACACAATTCCATACCCCATCCTACCAACAACATATAATCCTTGCCTAAGGTTAACCCTCTAGCTAACCAAGGTTGAGTCAATATATTTTATCACCTAACTAAGGATGCATAGGCCATGCAAATGAGAGGTTCTCATATGGTTATGTTTTAAATTAATGATGTGCAAAGCCATAATATATAAATGTTAAAATCCATAAATTCATCACAATAAAGCATTAAAAGCTATCTATAATCCATAGTGATCATTAAGCATAAATATAGAATCCATAATTTATTTACATTCAATCATATAAAAACCATAAACATCTATAAGGCTAATAATGATCTATATAAAAAGTAGCATAATCCATAACCATAACCCATTAATAAAAAACCATCTCATGATTTAACATTTAAAATCAACATAACATGTCAAAATCTATAATCCATCGATAGCATACGTGATAACAATAATCAAAATTAATAATCATAACATCTAAATCTATAATCCATCACATTAATAATCAATAAAAGCATAACATATCCATAACCATCAATAAATCCATAAATAAATACACATAATCCATCCTTAAACATAAATGTGTGTGTGTGTGTGTGTATATATATATATTTATATTTATATATCAAAGGTTTGTACAAATGTCATATCCTAAATACAATAGGGTTCTTAGCCCATACAAGGTAATCTACTTAGTGAACTCAATCCTACTAAGGTAAATGTTATCACTTCTCTCATCATATCCTCCTGACTTGCCATGCTCCCTTTACTAGTAGACCCCCTAGGAGTCATCCATGATCTACTATAACTAGCCTCTATACATTCCTCTCATAATATGGCATCTCGACAAGTAAATCCTTGTACCTCTAGAGTGGTACCATATCTGGAGGTGCAATGCTATATCTTGAAATATTTGAAGTGGGTCTCTTTGCCAAAGTAGACCTCATCTGCTCTAGCTCTACCTTGTACCTATCTCACTCCTATATGACCCGATCATGTTGACCCCTTATGCTATCTAGATCACTCTATAATATAAAAATCTGATCCTATAATGTAACATGGGTTACCCATGCCTCTTATAGATTAACTTTCAAACTATCCCTCTCAGCGATAATTATCTCTATATCTATATGCTCATATGATGGGGTATCCTATAATGGTGTCTCTCCATGTGTAAATTAGGGGCCTCCTACTCCTCCATGTGTGCATCTGGAGCCTCCTACTCTACCTCCTACTCAGCCTCCCTCACCTCCTCAATGACCACCCCATGTTGTGGTCTGACTGATCTCTCTTGCCTCCTCACCATCTTAGCTACAAACCATACTATATAATCATCTATATAACTAACATCATCTAGGTCATTTACTATAGGCTTCTCCTATGGCCCCATTAAAATAACTGTAGTATCAGGTGTTAGCTAGTCTAGCTCTATATCCTCCCACCTATACATGTGTGGGGCTAATGGAACATCCTATAACAATTTAAATTGATGATGGACCATATCAAAATAAAATAGCTCAAGGTGCTTTAGCTATCATCCGTGTACCCATATATTTTGAGCCACATCACCTATCTCTACAAATAAATCAAGCCATACTAGGAATTCAACATAAGACCTCTAAATAACATCTCTTATATGTAAGCTGCTAAATATCTATCTATAGTGTGTTAGATCTCATACTACCCTATCTATATGTGGAATGATAAGGTCTTCCTTCCATAGAAAGAAGCCTACATTGAAACCATCTCCCTGAATCTCATCCATGGGGTCCCTATGGAGAAAATCACATGGATGTGTTCATACACCCAACAATGTAATATAAATATGATGTCAAGCCCTGAGCAACACCTAGTATGCTAGCTCCATAACTCCCTGTATATCTACCTCAATAGTGTGTGTGCCTAAGCAAAAACTATTTAAAACTCTACCATGTCTATTATAACATTAATAAAACTCCATGGTAGATGTCCTCCCCTAGAATTAGGTACTACATAACAAGTCAATACCAACATCATCATCATCATCAGCACTAGTCTTTCCAAAGGATCTTGGTCATATAATGGCTGAAAGGAGAACCTATAGTAGAGAATCTAATGTCTACTACATCCTCATCATATAAACATGCCAACATCACTATTCACCCCACCTCATCTATATTATATATAGGAGTGGTTAGAATTGGTACTTGTAGAATATGATGGATGTCCTCTGTGGTGATCATCATCTCACCAGTTGGTACCCAAAAAGTGTTGGTGGTATAATCCCACCACTCTAGAAATTTCACTATCATACTGATATCCTGATGGAAATGGTGATAATGGGGAATCCCTCCAAATCCAATTGCCTCTATATGATCCCAGTCCTCATCACTCAAAAACTCTCACAACTATGCCAATAGTGGAGGTACCCTATCCCTCATCATCAACAACTCTCATGCCTGTCAAAAACATCTTTTTCATTAATCAAATACCTAAGTTTTTTGTTTTTATTGATCCTCTAAGGATCGATGTTGATTTGACCCTAATTGATAATGATCCTTATAGATAGTGGTCAATCCATTCAATCTTGATGGATCATCATCAATTCCTTCAACCTAAAAAACAAATTTTCCCCCTCCTCAGCCGTACATTCCTAAAATACAAAAAATATATAAAAAACCTACCTACCCTCCCTTTCTCCCCATAATTTTCCTAACAAACCCATTTTCTTATGCCAAACCAACAAAATAAATAAATTAGTAAATTTAACTAAAAAACACAACACCTACCTCATACTATAGTTGTCATCATCATCATCATCATCATCATCATCATCTGCTCTCATTCACCTCTATTGTCTCTCACATCAAATTTTTCTCTTGGATTCTTGTTCATGTCAATAGCTAAATGAGCCTTATGCCACATCAGATGCCTATATATAGCCTTCCTCACTATCGACATTGATCATCTCAATTAATGTTAATCCCCTAAATCAACATCAATTCATTACATATCGATGTCGATTGTCTTAGCTTATTGAAATATTTTTGCACTTATAGATCCTTTCACATGCTTCTAGTTTCACTTCCAATCCCCATATTGTTTCCTTTGCTTTAGCTATCCCATTTTTGTCTCTTATTTCACTTTAGGTTTGAGTATTTTGACCCCTTTTTAGTTTCCCAATCTCTTTAAAGGCATACCCCTTTTTTTGGCATCTTCTCCTTGTAAGATTCCAAGGGTATATTTTGTCTTACAAACATTCATCTATAGGTAACGCATCTACCATACACATATTAGATGCTATGGTCTACTATTCATATCTTGTATTCTCTCATTAACCTTTAATTATGCCCACTTATTTTATCTATGGCATTTTATTACTTGATTTGGTCTTTATAGGCATTATTGCCTACATTACTTTTTATCCCATTAAGTACAATTTTGGAGTTTCCTTTCGTTATCCACACTTTCAATTATCTTTTGTTATCACCCACTTGTTTCTTTCCACTCACCCCATTGTGTTTTTAACTATTATCTTTTTCAAACCCATCATTTATTTCATCTTACTTCTCGATGCCCAGTTTAAGGGGGAATAATTTCTCACAATAAATTTAGGGCATTAGACACCTTATAGCTTTTGTCTCATGTCTCGCTATTACATACCACTCTAAAAAAAGGGACAAATGTAGATGCTAGTTTTATATACCCTTGTGTATTAACTTAGTGCATCATCACATTATTATGTTATTTCTAACATAATTCCCCCCATTCATAATTATTTTAAAATAATTACATTCACCCCACCCATTTACTTTTACCACATAGGTTCATTAGATTTAATTGCTATAGTTAAATAGTAATTAACCCCTTTTTTACCATTTCTAGCCATAAAATCTTAAAAACAAATAAAAAACAAACCTATTTAATATCCCAACAACCCTTCTAACAACTTGCCCTCATTAAAAACCTATGAAAATAACTTAGTGTTACATTGACATAGTTTGGCATGTGGTTTGAAACAACCTAAACCAATTTTTAACCAAATTGGGCCGATTGACATCGATCCTCCACAATCAACACTGATTCTCCTAGATTGACATTGATCCATAAATACACAACAAAACTCCTTGGCTCAGGAGGAACAAGGACTATGCTTTTGGACTTTGAAACTCTACCAAAATTTCATTGCACCCTACATACAGATGTTGTCAATATCCTACTATCTTGTGGAACCTCTGCTTGAAATATTATCAAAGGATTTTTGAAGGTTCTTTACCTCATCTTTTCAAGTTTGTTTTCAGCTTTAAAGGTTAGTATTATATTTCAATTATTTCATATGTTGGAATCTATAGTCTTTTATGTCTATCTGTCACTGTTTAACATTTAGTTTTTTATTATTTTATCAATAATATAGGTCATTATTATAGTCTATTGTTAAAGTTTAGATTTTTACATAGAATTGGCATTGATCCATTTGAATTGATGTCGATCCTATAGGATCGACATCGATCCCTTATAAATTTTCAAAACATCCTTGCAATATATTTTTATAACATTCTGTCTTAAAAATCTATCAAAACCTACATTCTATTTTCTAAAAACCTATCTTTTACATGGAGATGACTCTCCCTAGATTAGCGCATGATATTGTTAGCATATTTGATCTTCCCATTATTCAACAACCATTTTTCATTGATCAAAGTGACATTACATTTGAATTAGGTATTTATACTATGGTTTTCGCACCTAATTAGGAAAGCACTAATGAACAATTGGTTATAATTCAAGAAGATGTTGATATTGCTACTAAATTCTGGGACAATTAATTTGATCATATTAATCTTACTATACAATAGATATCTTCAACATGTCTATTTATATATTATCCATATATATCTTTGTAATTTCATGTTTATTTATAAACTTAAATGTTAAACATGGGTTAACATCCATCTAAGGAAGCATATCACTTCTTGGGACTAGTTTCTTACTAGGCAACCCACTCATTTTTATATTAATCCATTTTTTGTGAGTTCATGTGATTTACAGGTCATTCTTCACTAACCAAAGAGGATTTCCCATAAAGCTTGGTCAACGGTTCACAACCCCATCCATATCTCCAGGTAATCTTAAAAACCATGCTTATACTTTGTTTTTAGTAGCTAATTAGATCACATTAAAAAAGCAAAAAAATAATAAAAAATCCATTTCTTCACACTCTACACCAAAGCATACAATTCTTTATCATAAGTAGGATAGTTTCATACTGAACTTGTGAAGGTTTTTTAATGGTAACAAACCAGTTTGCTTTTTTGCATCAAAACTACCCCCATAGTGTAATTACTTGCATCTATCTCAATTTCAAATGGCTATTGCAGATTTGAAAGTGCTCAGGATAGAGAAATAATAATTTTTTATTTTAGTGTATTAAAATCTATTTGATGTTTTCCTCCCCACTAAAAGCCATGCTTAATGCTAGTCAAATAATGTAAAGGAGATGTAATAAATGAGAAGTTAGTAATAAATTTTAGCCAATACTAAACTACACACAAAAATCTCCTAACCTTTATTACATTATTAGGTTTAGGCTAGTTAACAATGAGCTCAACTTTTTGTAGGATTATTTTTCAATTTACCATGTTCGATAACATAACCCAAATAAACCAAAGATGTTTTACCAAATTCACATTTAGACATCTTCAGATATAATTTCTCATTTTTAAAAGCATGTAAGTCTTTATAAATATGAATGACATGATCATCCCATGATTGACTAAAAATCATAATATCATCTAAGTAGACTATCACAAAATCATCAATGAATGGCCTAAACACATCATTCATCACACACATGAATGTAGCTAGTGCATTGTATAATCCAAAAGGCATAACAAGCCATTCAAACAAACATTATTTTATTTTAAAAGCGATTTTCCAAATATCACCTTCATTTATTCTCACCTGATGATAACCACTTCTTAATTTTAACTTAATGAAATAAACATCATTTTACAACAAATTAAATAAATCATCAATGTGAGGAAGAGGGTAACAATTTTTCACCATGATTTTATTCAAGGCACAAAAATCAATACACATCTACCAGTGACATCTTTCTTAGGCACCAAAATGATAGGTGAACCAAAAGGGGATAAACTTGGGTGGATAATTCTTTTTGCCAATAGTTCCATCACCTGCTTCTTGATTTACTCATTTTCAAACATGGAAAATCTATACATACCAATTTTAGGAAGAGGTGTATCTTGTAATAATTATATCTCATGTTGAACCCCTCTTTTAGGAGGTAGACCCTATGGATCTTGAAAAACATCATCATAATTAGAAATAATTTTAACTAATTCATTACGATGTTTAGGATCACAATTCTCAAAATCCTTTTCATGATCTTTCTCTTTGGCTTTGATCACCATGAGTTCAAAATTCTTGCTTGAATTTACAAGCATTTTCATCTTCCCTATAGTAACCAAAGAATGAATTTTTTTCACATGATGATCTCTAAAAATATATTCAATCCCATCTTTAAAAAACAAGTGCTTATTCTCTTCCCTGTAGAAAATTGCTTTACGATCATAAAAATAAGGAATTCCCAAAACCACACCACTAATGTCTAATGGAACAACATCCAAATCAACCTCATCAATGAAATTATTAGTAATGGAAAATCTAAATCTAAACGTTCTTGTTACCTATAATTTTGCATCATCACAAACCCAACCCAAAGGATAAGGCTTACGATGTGGTTTGGTTTAGAGTCCCAATTTATTCACAACCTCCTCTAAAACTAGATTAGCTTGAGATACAATATCAAATAGAGTGTCTATTTTAGTATGTTTAGAAACAACTCTAAGGTGGAAAATTTTATTTCTTTTCTTCTCATCCATAGATTGTTATTTTGAGGAAGATGCAACATTAGATGAACTAGTGATAGAAGAAGAGGAAGAATTACGACCTTGTAAACTCATGGATGTGATCTTTGTCTCATCACCAGAATTGGATCTAAGATCATGCACCATAGTATTGGTTTTATTCTCTTTTCCTTTCTTATTATTAAACCATTTAGGTTTTAATTCTGGATGTAATTACCAACACTTAAATTCATCATGATTTTCTCTTTTAATGATTACCAAATGGCTTTTCATCTTCCTTTTTAACTATATAAGTCATTTTATGCATACCTTTTCCTTTCAAACCTTTATTCTTGCTTTCAAATTGCTTGGGTTTTTACATAGGAAATCTCTCTTTAGGCATTTGACCCCTAGCTTCTAATTGAGTAGCTTGGACATAAACATAATCTAGATTATTAGGATTTAAAACCAATATCATATGTCATACATAACTATGTAACCCACCAATATACTTCATCAAAGTCTCCTATGTGTGTGAGGGAATATTCAAATGCAAAAATTTCTTCCTAAACCCATGTGTATAATCTTGTACACTTTGGCCCTTAGCTTGCCTAAGAGTTTGCCAATCCATCATGGCTTGTTGCATGTAGCCTAAAGGGTAAAACTACTTATATAACTTAGAAATGAATTCATTCCAAGAAGAAGTCACATTACCTTGTTTGACCAAATCCTCTTGTCACTTGATTTCCTACCAGATAAGTGTTGTACCACCCATCTAAAGTGTAGCTAACTAAATTTTTGCTCTTTCGTTTACAATATCCTGAATCCTGCAATATACATCAATTTGCTTGATCTAATAATCTAATTTGTCTACATTCAATTCTCCATTATATATAGAAAACTCAAACTTAATATCAAGCTTTAAAGAGGGAAGAGACTCAGAAATTTTAATGGTTTATCATCACATGCACTAGGATTTTGAGGAGACCAAGGAATTTCCTCTTCATCTTTACCTTTATTTTCCATCTCAATTTGACTTTGCCTTTCATGATAGAGCTATTTTATCATGATTTTCATTTGCTTAAAAGATTGACAAAAGTCTCATTCCTTATCTAATTACCCTTCCATTGGTGTCTCTTGACTTGTACACCATGTACCTATATTAGGATTGTACTCTTCCAATTCACCTTCACCATGTCTAGATCTTGACCTGGTTAACATAAACAATCTACTTGAAATACAAAAATACTATTATTTGATGTAGATAATCTAGCTCTGATACCAAATTGATCTATTAACGTTATCAAATAATGATCTTAAATAGTTTGATAAATAATGTTCTTTTAAAAAAAAGGGTTTTTAATAGTTTTTTGATTTCTCACAAATTAAAAAAAAACTATTATATAACTGAATGGATTTTTACTTATAAGCAGAGGAAACTAAACAAAGCAATAGAGAATGACAACACAAGTTTGTTTACAAGGTCTGATAAATGTTTATGTCCTTGAGTATGCTCTAACATGATCGATCCATTAATATCTTGATGTAAAACTTAAAATATCAAAGTGCATCAAAATTAATCCTCAAAATCATGTCTTTCAATGTCCTCTGCATAGCCAAGATCACATAAATATATGTACTTTGGCTTTTCTAGCTTTAATTCCTATCATATGAAGCTAAAAAAACTTCATAAGCTCTAAGATGAATTACAAATGACACCCCATGCCCTTTTATACTTGTTTGCCTCCTGTGCTTTAGCGGCCAAGGCTTATCTTTTTTCCAAAATAGGTCAAATTTTGAGCCCCTTTAGCTTTTACGAAGCTTATATCTTAGGTTCATATATGTTTTGTCCCACATTAATAGTGGGTGGATATATCAAAAGTTTTAAATAAAGTAAAGAATTAAAATATGCTTGGTCATCAAAGGTCACGTTAACCCCCCATGTTGTTCCATTTAAAAGCTTCGAGGGTTTCTTTGCAAAGGTCAATAATTTGGTAATTCAGTTAAGGAATTACATGGGTATTATAGAATTACATGGGTAAAAGTGAGTATATAGAATATTATGGAATTACATGGGTGTCTTAATCCTACATTATGAATAATATGAATGATTAAATAGGTGGTCACGCCCTCAAACCATTATTTTTATATATACTTCCATATGTGATATGTCCCTTTTCTACTCCTTTTGCCTTGAACTTCATGAATAGAGGCTAAATAACATAGGTACTTAGAAGGATATTAGATCAGTGTTATTTCAATGGGGGATCCTCCTAGATCATTTTAGGAGGATCAAGGCATTCTTTTAGCATATGTTCTCCTCAACAATACCCATAGGTTGGGAATTTTGGATAGTCCCATTGATAATTATTAGTGGAACCACACTTGTAACAAGTTCATAGGGGAAATTTTCCTCCACCTTGTCTACCACATCTTCCTTTATATGGGAACTAACCACCTCATGTTGATTTAAAGCCTATGTAGTTATTTGTCACACTCCTCTTCTACACACCACATGAATTTCATCTGTCACCCAATAATATTCAGTATTGTGACTAGAGGCTTCACATATTTTGTAGGACTTAAGCAGTGCCTTAATATTATGTTGGGGATAATTATTTTTTTTGTGGCTAACAAACTCACAATCTATCCTCATGTTGATTTAAAGCCTATACCATAAACCATTATAGGTGTCACATGTGTTATTGGTAGTTAAATTCTATAACTAGGAGGCCATTGAGGTGATTTGTGCCTCCATGAAGGGGTTGACCTATGTATCCACACTACTAACTACTTTAGTTTTAAACACAACCTCTAATGTATCCCTTGGCTCTATGAATGTCTTCATGGATAGGGCATGCCTAAAGGGTAATGAGAACCCTCCAAAAAACCATTGTGCATGCTAAGTGAGGTGGATCTCATAAGATAGCTTGGATATTAAGGTCTATAACTTGTGTCATATGTGTGGATGCTCTTAGTAAGTTATTGTTTGATTTCCTTTAATGTATCCATACATTACCACTCAAACTCAATAATATTGAATTCCTTCAAAATTAACTCCTTTAGTTGGTCATAGTCCATAATGGCTTATTGTGGATCATACTTATCATATCACATGTATTATTAATCTAATAGTGTGTAAAAAAACTAATAGAACTTTCTTTCCAATGTGGTGACAACTTTGGTGTGCCAAATGACCTCATACTTGAGGACATGCTTTGTGTTATTTTCCACACTTCTATACTCTATTTGGATCAATGACATTTCATAGATGAAACTTTATAAAATAAGTGGTTGTGTGATTAAAGTGATTGACAAGATAAACACCTTAGTCATTTCTTATGTGATATAAAATAGATTATTCTAAGGTTTCTAGCTCATGTGCCACCTACACTTCTTCCTATTTAAGGTGCAAAAATGCTCGCTGTAACACTATATTATATCACAATCAGGTTAGTGTTTTGGGTGGCTACTATGGCACCCATAACCAATAATCCCCTCAACATTTTTATACTCATTTATGCATGTGGGTTACCACCCCTTCTAGGTGGCATGCCCAACATAGTTGGTTTCTGTGATTTAAATAACATTGTAACTACTAATCCTATAGGTATGCCTAAATTTACTTTCTATAAAACACCCTTTGCTACCTCTTACCTTTATAAATCCACTATATGATAAAAATAAATCCAATTCCCATAGGTTTATTTTATTTATGAATGAAACACTTGATGTCGCACTTCATGTAGATCATAGGTGGGCACCTCAATAACGTGGTTCTCCATATTTTTAGGGTCTCAATAAAATTCAACCATCTCTTCCAAATTATCATCATGCTCAATAACATGTGATTCTTCCTCATCGAAGTGCACTCCTCAATGCAAGAGTCATCCTCATGCCATTCCCATTATGTGTAAGTCTTCATGACATCTACTTGACTTAGCATCCACATCTTATTAAAATCTATAACATTAATCACTTTTTAACATTTTTCATCAAAATTATATAATCTAAATTTGTGAGCATCTGGAAATAATAAAATATTTAATATAAATTTATATTTTACTAAAAATGTGATTAGAGTATTATTAAAGATATATAAGACTTGTGGCACCAAAACCCTTATATATAAGAATATTCATGAACCCTTTAATGATTCCTTGTATTAAAAATCTAATGTAGAGAACATGCTTAGAATATAACTTTGGCTCTAAGGAAATGAGTAGATTACTTGTGATAGTAAAAAATTGTGATAGTGGATTCGAACAAAATTGAGTGGAAGATCATTAAAAAATCTATAAACTGATTAGGTTCCCAACATGGGAGACACTAGAGATAAAAAGTGTATATATACACCTCCTAGACATATCCAACATGTCACCTTGAAATACATTCATGATATTTCTTTTCTTTACTCTTTTATTCTTTATTTATTTAGACTTTGAAGTTTTGTCATTAAAAAAAAGGTACTTAGAAATGTATGCAAGGTTTATTAGTGTGCCAGAGGGATGGGATAATATAGTGGTAGATTATATCATTAATGAAACCAAGATTTTGAGTAAACTCAAAGACATATAGAGTTCATAGAGGAGTGCCTTCACATTTCAAATAAAATTAAAGGTATTATTTTCTTTCTATATTTCAATAAATTATTGATTGAGCATTTATTCATATAAATATTTATAAGTTTTATATAATTATTAGAGTTACTACGAAAGATTAATGTACATATAGTTTTGTATTCATCGATTATTTATTTTACTTTAATATATATTCACATAAATCAAAGTGAAATATTATGTAAACACCAAAAAATGATCTTTTAATATTTTTTGGTTGTAAGATTACATTATTTTAGAACATTCATAAATTTGTCCTTTATTATCTCTTATCTCTTTCTCTCTATTCTTATCTTCTCTTTTGTCTCCCTTATTTCCTTGTGTTTCTATTGACTCTAATGAAAACCTACAATATATGTTTATGAGAGTAGGGTCTTCTCACCCAGTTTTAGGTCCTTAAGTCAAGTTATAGATTTCACCTTGTTAGTTTTCTCACTCATTATGCATAAATTTATATTTTAATAGGGTCTTAATTTAAACCCAACACGTATATAAATATATAAGTACATTAGTGCATTTAGGACATCTGTGAAGTGAATGAGTATATATCATCAACATAAAAATTTAGACAAGGCATTTATAATAGCACTAAAATTCATATTATATGAAATTTATATTACACTATACTACCTAGTTGAATTACATTTTATTTGGTATGTCATCTTTGATATTGTATATTATTGAGTGCACTAATAAGTAATCAGTCCTTAGAAACCTTATTAACCCTGAGCTTATGTCAAAAAACAAATCATTTTCATTATTCTTTCCAAGTTCAACTTAGCCTTATTAAGTTTTTAATAAGAATATCAGTTTCCTAGAACATGAAAATTTAGAAATGAGAGCAAAGTTTTAGAATCCTAGACCTGTAAAATGTATTCATAAAATCAGATTCTATATGTCTATAATTTGTTAAAAGCATGATATCTATAGTTTTAATTACAAAAAAATAGTGTGTACATTTATGAGAAGGTGCTTAGGTCATTATGATTTTTTTGGGTTCTCTCTCTACTTCCTTAAGAGCCTTAATTATACTATTAGAATCTAATGACTATTTTTATGTTAAAAAAATAAACAATTCTATAAATCTTCTCCTATTCTCAAAATAAATTAGTGATTAAGTTTAATTTTATTATGCAGTATGTCTTGATTGATGGGGAAACCAACTATCTAGAGTGGGAGGATGAGATCAGATAGCCCTTCCTTTCCTTTTGAATCTCAAGGGTTCTAAATCTTGAGGGTTCTTCTAGGGAGCCTAGGTGGGCTTGACCCTAAGTCTCAATTGAAGGGGTTTCTTCTTGACTTTACATAAATATGGAGATGGGCCTGAGGGCCTTTACCCTCTCCACTTCTGGAAGTAGAAGCTAGAGTAGGTCGCTGAGTACCAACTAGATGTCATCCACCTCCAAAAGAGGAGAGAGAACCTTGACCCTCTCCTTATATCTATATATGTTTATAAATTGACCGAGTGCATAAATAACCCAACTTTATCTAGGGGGTCACCATATAGAGATATAAGGTGCTTGACTATGACTGGAAGTTGGTCAAGTGAATAAAGAGAGAGAGGGAGAACCTCAGCCCTCTCCCTATATCTAGGGGGTCACCATATAGAGAGAGGGAGAACCTCATCCCTCTCCCTATATCTATATATGGCTGGAAGTTGGTCAAGTGCATAGATGACCCAACTATATCTAGAGGATCACCATATAGAGAGATAGAGTGCTAACTCTCTCTATATAACTGAGCCACCCTCGACCCAACCCCTAACCCTTATGTGGATAGATGGCCCTTCAATTATCTATAGTTTTTTGGGAAGCCTTCTATATAATATGGAGAGATGCCCCCTCCCCCCATCCCTTATAGATATATGAAGTGGATGGGTGCCTATCTAATTAGGATTAATAATAATGTGTATGAATATATGTGATGCAATTGAATTTATATCTATTTATCTTTAACATAATGATAAAAATAATGTAATAAGTAAATTTTGATGATTCATATATAAACTATTCAAATACACTAATTATCTAAATACTATAATTATATATAATCCTTATATTTATAATATCTAAAAATAAAATAATAAATAATTTAGTTGAATTCTTTATGAGCACAATATTACAATGTGTATAGATTTATTTTTAAGTACATATCATTTATATTAATATAATATTAAATAAAAAAAATATAAAATATATAAATATAATAATTATTAAATTCTATCAAATAATCTATAATAAATGTTTTATAAAAAATATAAAGTAAATTTATTACATTATCACAAATGTGTTTAAATTATGCTTTCTATAGTCATAAATGAGAAAAAATAAAATTTGTATGTAAATTTATATTATATTAATTTTGTACGTAAAATATTATTGAAGTTAAAATAAAATGCGTGGTTTAAATTAAAAATTATTTAAAAATGACATCTAATATAAAAATATATGATTATCCCACTAAAACTATCTATTCAAGGGAAAAAGTCAAAGCATTAATGTGTTATTTAAAAAAAATATATAATAAAATAATTTGCTCTTGT
The DNA here is from genome assembly GCA_037957365.1 of Torreya grandis. Lineage (NCBI taxonomy): Eukaryota > Viridiplantae > Streptophyta > Pinopsida > Cupressales > Taxaceae > Torreya > Torreya grandis. The sequence continues at coordinate 880,353 of JARHVA010003162.1, read as the reverse complement.
TTCTTTTATCCAAATGTTTATAAATATATATATAAGGATATATCTAAGTATATAAATGAATAACATTGGTCCTTTTTTGATCTATTAGGGTTTCCTCCATGCTTGCTATTGAGTCAGCCCTTTTTTTTTCTTGCCCAACTTTGTGTCATACCACGGTCTTAGTTAGCTATGTGACTTGCTAATTTATTATCATTTTAGGGTTTCTCACCTATGGGTGAGGCCATCCTTTATAATGAATTCTCCCTTACAAGTGACTGAGAAATTTTATCCCAAAGATATACCATGAGGTAACACTTCAAAAATTGATGCTATATTGCCCATTCCTAAATTTAATTTTGCATGTAAATGGTTAGAGAAATTTTGTTTAATAGATGTTTTATTGGAATAATCCCCTCTAAAAGTATGATATAGTCCTAGGTTCAAACTCACTAAGCAGCTCGTGACATTACACTGGAGAGCATCCAAAACATGACTAAAGGCTTTTTCCTCTTTCGCTTCTCTGACCTTTCCTATGTAGGAGGAATCCTACATAAGTCTACCACTTGGTACATCAGGAACTCACTAATGGTTCTCTCCCCTAGACATGAGACTTTGTGGTCTCAAAGCACACCACTCTTAAAGTCCCTATCTAGGTTGAATTTTTAGGTCTCTCATGCCCCTGCTGACACTTTATTCCCCAAATAACATCCTCCATAGGCTGTGTGGTTTATCATGAACAAAACCAATTCTAATCGATTATATCATAAAAAGGGTCTATGTAGAAGTAGACCTCTCTGAGGACCTCAAGGAGTTTGTAGAAATTCAAATTGGAGATGTGCGGCACTCTCAGAGAGTCTTATATGTCAACTTGCCTAACACTTATTTTTAATACCAAGCCATAGACCATAAGATACAATAATTTTACCGTCATTTGGATCACAATAATGAACCCAAATACTCATCCTCTCCCTCTAAGCCCTTTTTGGAAGCTAGTTAAAAATTAGCTGAGGATGGATGGACTATGGTAAGGAAGAAAAACTCTCACACTAAAGCCATAAACATAACTGCTACTCCCAAAGGAGGCAAACCATCTTTGAGTAATGACCTATAGGAGTAGGCTCTTGTTGAGAAAGATCACTCTCCAACTAAAGCCCTAAAATTGGTAATGGTATTCAACACCCCTTTAGCTGCTAATGTCTTATCCCAAGGTTTTAAGGCCTTTGTGCCTAGCTCTTTTGTATTTTGAGACTCAGCTAACCACTCTTTCTCTTCCTGCTCGATGAGATATGCCCAAATGATCTCGTATCCCTTTTCAGAGAAATTATGAGGTAGAAGAAGGAGAATTCCATGCTAACCCTAATTTGAGGAAGTAATATGAGTTATTGAGTGACAACAATGGACACTTTTTGTAGAACTAGTATGATGCCCTAGAAGGGATGAACTTGGAGGGCATGTCCCTCAACACTTGTCATCTATGAGTTATTTTTCATGGAATTTTTGGGGTCTCATAGACCTGAAACACAAGTTTGTTGTGCATGATTTTAGAAGGAAGTTTTTTGAGATGGATATTCTCTATTAGCAGGAAGTCAAGGTGGAAAATTTTTTATTGACAGTTATCAGTAATTCCATTTGGCACAATAGTATCATTCTTCATAGCAACCATGCTGTAGGATGTGGAGGGGTGATCACTTTCATTTATCTAAAGTGGTATCCACACTTAATGTAATTTAGAGTGGACCCCACCACCAGTTAGTATGGGTTCTTTTTAGCATTGAAATCCACTCTTTTGGATTTATTAATATTTATGCCTCAGATTATGCCTTAGAGTGCACCCATTTATAGCAGTGGATAGCGGATGATGTCCTTGATGCCCATTGGGTATTATGTGATGAGTTTAATATGGTAGTGTCTATCGAGGACAAAATGGGCCACTTGCCTATGAGATGGGTAGTTGCTAAAAGGGAGGCATGGTTTTAAATGTATACTAAATGGGGCCTTTATGATCAAAATTTAATCCATCAGCCTATAGATTGAGTTTGGTACACCTAAAGTAATTATAGGGAAGACCCCTCTTGGATTTTAAACCATCTAGATAGGGTAATGATGTCCACACAATTGTACTTATCTTTTGATAATGATATTTTTCTTTCAGTGTAGGTGCTACTATATTTGGGGCTTTTTGATCACTCCCCTATTTGGTTCTGAGTGCTACTATAGTTCATGAAACCCAAATTCCACAAAATGCAATTCTTATTTAACACCTCCTTGCTCAAGAATGGGTCCATGGTGGAACACATTAGGAGATTTTATAATTTAGATACGCATCCTTCTCAATAATCTGATTGGATTCTCTAGTGGGATGGTGTCATCAAAAGGACCTCCCACTTTTTATGGATCTATGGTCACCAGCTTGCTAAATTTTGGAGACACTCTTACTTTGTTACCACTTCAGAGCTGAGCCACATGGCTCTAGGCCTAAAAAATCCCTTTAATGAAATCTTTCAGGTGAGAGTTACTTCTTTGTGATACTATATTCATATTACAAATAAATAAAATGCCTAGGGAACCTAATTCAAAGCCAAGATTAATTGGCTTAGGATAGGGGACAAAGATTATATTGAGTTATTCTAAATGCTATGAGCCAAGAACTCAAAGTGGTAAATATAAGTCATTTCTAAGGCTAGCAACAGACTCACAGAGACTCCAAAGATAGTGAAATATTTTGTGTAAAATTATAAACAAGTTTTTAAAGCTCAAGTGTCTTCAACTAAACATGAAACTATCCTTTAGCAATGCCTTTTAGTGGTGCCATGCAAACTCATTCCCACCTAGTAGGTGGTTTGCGACAGGCCCCTCATTGTCAATGATTTTCATGATGTAGTGTCTCACATGGATAATGGCAAAGCTACCAACATTGATGGCTTCCCTTATGAATTTTATAAAACTCTTTAGGACCTTATGGGCAGTGACTTACATAAGGTTTATCAAGAAGAATTTTGCAAGAATTCTTTGGGTGCAAATATAAATAAAAGAAATTTCAAATTCATACCTAAGCAGGGAGATCTTGAGTTGATCTATAACTAATGGCCCATCACCCTCCTAAATGTTTCCTATAAGATCATTGCCAAGGCTTTGGTAATCTAGATGCATAATATACTGACTCTCATTGTGCATCCAAAATAAATGGGTTTCATTAGAAGCCGTTATATTTTAGATAACATCATTGCCATTTGGGAAGGCATGGATTAGGCTAGATGGTCTAAGCAATAGACTATGTTCATCAAAATTGATTTTTAAAAATCCTATGATTGCATTGAATGGTCATTTATTCTAGCCATGTTATGAGCTTTGGGCTTTGAGCCCATATTTATCCAAACCATTTAGATGCTATTTTTAGATGCCTTGACTATCCTCTCTATTAATGGATTCACCTATAAACAATTTGGCTCATTTCATTCCATTCATAAATTGTGCCCATTGGATCCTACTTTGTATGTGCTTGCATCTATAGGTTTTGTATATCTTCTTAGCAAGGCCCAAGCTATGAGCCTCATTAAGGGAATTTATCTCCCTCATGATATTGTGAACCTACATGAATATATTCAATTTCTCAATGGCCACTTTGAAGATGAATCCTTCCTTACTCTCATTGAGGATGAAACTAATGTGGATAATGTCTTACACTATCTCGATACCTTTTGCCTAACCTCTGGCTCTAACATTCAATAGTACAAAACTCATTGCTACAGGCAATCATACCTCCCTCCACTAGCATGGCTATTAAATTTGGATGGAAGTGGATCCAACATGATAAAACCTTTAAATTATTTGGCATCCCCTTTACTTTTGATGCCTCACCACTTTTGTTGTGGCAATATGTTGTTGATAGAGTTACTAAGAAGCTAGAATATTGGGTGACCAAGTCTCTTTCGTTAGCAGGAAAATTTCAAATCTATTCAAAAATTCTTTTATATACCCATGTGTACTACTCATCATGTTGGGTGCCTTCTAAAAAATCTTACCAAAAGTTGGAGAAATTGCTTTGAGATTTCATTTGGGCTAATCCCCATAGGATAAAGGATTCCACAAGGTGGCCTAGGAATATTGTTGCCTCATGCATGATGCAAACTTGCTAATTTTATTTCCATGCAAATTTCCATGCAAACTTCCTAATTTTATTTATTTACTTATAAAACAACCCTAGAACTAGGGGATGAAGGAATAAATTATCTTTTCTAGAAGCCTAAATTTTTAATTTCTTAACCCATTGGTGTGAAAGAAAAGTGATAACTCATGTGACCTTTTTTAATTTACAAACAACCACTTTATGACCTAGACAGTTAGAGCTAAAATACTTAAAAGGAAACCCCTCAAATTTGATGAAAGAGATCTGATATACTTTGAATAACACCAACTTAATAAAAGGAAACAATGGTTTAGAGAGATCAATAATGATGCAAACTCTAAAAAATATTTAGTGAAGAAGATTTGGTGAGTCCTCAATTTTAACAAAGAGCCCAATTTTACTAATATTAATCAATTTAAGATCCTTTATCACTAAGAAAATATAAAATAATGCCTTGTAGATTATAACCATAAATAGATTAAAAATAGGAGTCCAAAGACATAAACAAACTTTACTATTCAAAGAATAAAATTTTATTATTTCAAAAAATAATAATATCGAGTACACAAATAAATTACAACCTCATTTTTTAATATAACTTAAACTTTGTAACTTGTTGAATTAATATGTATACTTTGAAATGATTTAAATTTAAAAAATAAATAAATAAATAATAATAAAAAAAATTATATATAAACCTCAACTAACATTAAACACAAAATGATGACATGAGAGACCTCTACCTAACCTTTGTTATAATATAAAATTTGATTGAAATAAATGTTATCACCACACTTTCCAAAAATGTTAAATAATTAAAATAAAATAAAATAAAATTGTAAACAATAAAAATTGTATATAAAATTATTTTTTTATTTGTTTCCATTTAAAATGAAGTAATTAAAAAATGCATTTAGTTCATTAATACTAGGTACTAATAATGGGGATTAAAAACAAAAACAAAACATGTCTTGAAATTGGTACCCTCTTGCCAAAATGCATTGAGATATAAGGGTGCCTTTGAAATATTTTTATAGTAAACAAGTGTTATGAATGGTTTTGGTACTTGCCTTTATGTTGAATTTGGAGACTTATTTTTAATTAAGGTTAATAAAATTGGGGGATGAATGCTAATTTTGTATAGAAATTTTACCATAAAAACTCATAGAAAGTTTACGACAAAAAATTTATATATAAAAATAGAGAAATTTTGACAAATAATGTGCATGTAAACTCATAAAAACATTTCGGAAAATGATTTTCATATTAAGTTATAACCAACATATAGATAATTTCAAGTTTATATCAATAGTAATCCATAAAGAAGTAACAAAAAATTGTGATTATGTGCCAAAAGTTTGATTAAGAGATTTTATGTATTTTTACAAACAATTTATGCATAAATTCATATGAACTTTTGAATTTTTTTTTTAATGTAAATCTAAATGCAATGTATATATACTTTCAATAGAATTTCAATAAGAAATCAAAAAAACATAGAAAAATTAATTTTGTGTGTATGTACTGAAAGAACCAACTAAGATATTCCCAATTCCACAAATCAGCCAAATGCAACATTATCTTTTCTAGGAAGTATATATTTACTAAAAAGAAAATAAAAGAAGAAAAAATAAAAATAGAGGAGAGAAATAAGAATGCAACGGGAAAAAAACATACCTACAATCCTTTATGATGATATAAATGAGCAAGTTACAAATCCTCTAGAGAAAATCTTATCAAAATGCTGGAACAAAACCTTCCATGGATTTGGAGACTGCTTTGTAAAGAAGGCTAATGAAAGAGTGAGCTTGGGAATAACATGTGTTGAGTTTGTAGACACAATTCCAAGCAAAATGAGATCAATGTAGTGACAAACTATTTTAAAATATCACATTGTCTGTAGAATTCTAAGAAGTTGTCACTGCCTCCATTACCATGGTGAAAGAAATATGCTAATTTTATTCCTATGAGCATGGCAAAAACCCCAAAATAATTTTGAAATACCTAAGTGGTTCGGTAGAAATAATAGACTACAAGTGTTATTACTCTATCATTGCCTCTAATAGCATCAAGGTGCCATCTAATTCTCAGATCACGTGTGACTATTTATGGTAGTAATCCAACAAATTTTTTTGATAGAAAATATGCATGTCAATATAATTGGCATTGATTCATGAAAAATTAAAATTATTTTATTGGGCAGAACAAAATTGTTTAATCACCATTTAAGGTTAACTGAAGAAAATAATAAAATAGTGATAGCTTTCATTGATACATTAAGAACATATTTTAATTTTTGTGAAGGAATAAAACCATTGGTCAAACATATTTTCCAATACAAAAAATGGCCTCCAGTCGATACAATAGTACCTAACCTAGCAGGTACTAATAAACGATACATGGATGAAATGATACATATATAACTTGATTTTAAGTTGTAAAACATCTTATATCAAACAATGGAATGTGTTAATTCTTATACATTAGATTTTTATCATCAACATGGGAAGATTTGCATGAAATCTATGCTAATGTATACTATCATTTCATTAGGCCAAGAAATTTAACAATTCTAGACATGTTTTTTGGTTTTCAGGGATTTTAATCTTGGTAGAGTGTAAAACATAATCATTAATACAAATTATTTGGAGGTGTGATGGCATAGGATAAGCAATTAAATTCAAGGTGGGTTTATATGCCCAACATTGATGGCCTTCCATGGAAGAATTAGCTAAAAACCTAAATGATGTCAAAGTAGACCACCGTGAGAAGAACAATCATGTGAAGATGAGTATAGTAGAGTTTTGGGATGTTCCTATGTCAAATTTGGTCATCTCAAGTCTTGAATTTTTTTTACCCTCTTACCAGTAAAGATCCAAATACAAGCATGTGACTAACATTAGAGATAATGGGTTGCTTCCAATTTACCCTCTTGTATAAAATATAAAACCGTATATATAGAGTCATACTAGTTATGTTAGAAATGGTGAAATGTATGCACATTTAGTTTCTTTTTCTAGGTAAGAGAAATAAAATTACATGAAAATGGAAAAATTTATTGGATCAATTATAATGTCCGACTTTGTGATACAAGGATTTTATAGGATATCATCTTTATCCTTTATTTTTTGGCTATGTGTGTGTATGTTGAAGAATATAATTTGTAGATTTGATTATGAAATAGTAGAAAGGTTAATACGATATATATTTTTGATCATAAAAGTGTGCTTAACAACTTTTTGTTTGTGTGATTTTTTTTCAAGAGGGTTAATAACATGAGTTCTAAAATTGATTTTCGATAAATAAAGAGGTTTTATCTATTCTTTCACCATACAATAATCATGATTATGAGAGACTATATGCTAGATAATTAAGACCTATTAATTGAAAGAAAAAAATATTAGTTCATGATGATCTAACCTTGCATAACTCTCTCATCTCCAACTTAAGATTTAATGTGGGGGATTAAGTATAAGGTGAAACAAAATATTATTGTCATGATTTAATAATATTCTTACTTAAAAAATAATAGTAATAATTTAAAAATAAATGAATAAATAAAATAATAAGGAAATTTTCTTGATAAATCTTGTGGAGCACATATTTTATTAGTTAATTTTATTATCTTTAGTGGACATATTTCTTAAAAAGAGGCAGTTTAGTAAAAATATAATATCTAAATGGGTTTAAATAAGTTATTTTGGGCATAGAAAAAAACTAAGGGTAGAGCACATCTTCAAGGGAGGTTAATTATTTGGAAAGATTTTCATTTATGGAATTTGGCTAAAAATTTAAATGCTACTGCCTTTTTTTTTATCATATCTCTTTCAAATAATTAGAAAATAATAATTTAATATTTTTTCTAGGCTTTGGAAGAGAATTATTTTGATTCGGTTTTGGGGGAGAGCACCATTCTCTTTGTATTCTAAACTTTGTAATGAAAAAAATGTATTTATTTAAAGCTTCAAGATGGGTGCAAATAGTAAGTTTTGGCTCAAGGAAATACTTTTTTATATAATTATTTTTTCCTTTCTCGATAAGTATAATGTTAAGGTGTGGAGCCTAAAAGATTCACCAATGAGCGGATTGCAGAGCTACAGTAGTTACACAGTCACCGGTGTCGGTCAAGAGCGACCAACGTCGGTCAGGAGCAGTTTAAGAGACACCGATGTCGGTAGGGATTGGTCGACATCGGTCACAAGCAAGTAGGCAGGAACCGATGTCGGTTACCTGTGCGTCTGGAGAGCTATTTTCGTGGACAGAACCGAGTGTTTGCATGATGAGATTAAGTCATAGTCTTAAGTCCACGTCTCTATTATTAGTAAGACTATTTTTAGAGCCCTTGTTCAAGAGGCTTAACTGTTGGTTGTAAATGCATGCTCAAGTTTCCTAATTCTATTATATCTTCTTAGCTTATTATATGTGAATGTTGAAGAATAGTACAAAATTGTATAGGTGAATCAATCCAGGTTGTTGGAGTTGATTGTACTTGAGAGAGAGAGCTCTTGAGGGAAAGAGATCTAGAGAGAGATCTGTGCATCTGAGAGAGGTGTGGAAGAAAGAAGTTTCTTCAATTGTATTCCTTCTGTAAAGAGTTTAATACAAGTTTTCAGGGTGGTTTCTTGTATCTCTTGTTCTTTGCTATTTATCATTCTAGTTACTTATCTATCTGATTTAATTCTATGGTTTATTGCTTTCATAAGTGTAATCAAATTGTTGGTTGATCCCCAACAAGTGGTATCAAAGCACAGGTTCACTAACAGGTGGTTCAGATCTGTGTAGTGTGTATTGATTACAGGCTACTCACAGGGGTTTCTGTAGAGATTTTTGTTTGAGTGGGAGAAGTAATGGCAGAAGAAAGTAAACTGAGAATGGAGAAGTTCAATGGCAAAAATTATCAACATTGGAGAATGCAGATAGAGGATTATCTGTATCAAAAAGATCTATACTTACCGTTAGGTGAGATTGCTAAGAAGCCCACAGACATGACTGATGAAGAATGGAAAGTTCTTGATAGAAAGGCTCTGGGGTCTATACGACTGAGTTTAGCATCTACTGTGATATCTAATTTATCACAAGCAAAAATAACGGTAGAGTTAATGACTACTTTAGCAAATTTGTATGAAAAACCCTCAGCTTCTAATAAGGTATATCTTATGAATCAGTTATTTAATTTGCATATATAGGAAGGTGGATCTGTATCTAATCATCTAAATGATTTCCATGGAATTGTAAATCAATGAAGTTTAGTCAATATTGTGTTTGATGATGAAATAAAAGCTCTTTTAATATTATGTTCTTTGCCTGAAAGCTGGCATAGCTTAGTAGTGGCAGTTAGTAATACTGCATCTGCCTCAAATATTTTAAAAGTAGAGGATGTTGTTAGTGTTATCTTGAATGAGGAAATTTTTAGGAAAAACACAGAGGAAACATCAGGGAATGCTTTAAGTTTTGAGAGCAGGGGAAGGCAAAAAGAGAAGAGCAAGAAAGGGAGATCAAGATTTAAGTCTAAGGTAAGAGGTAGATCCAAATCCAGAAATGGCAGGAAGCCACAATGCTGGAATTGTGGAAAGATGGGGAACATAAGCAGAGATTGCTGGTCAAAGCCTAAGGAGGACAATCAGCACAAAGGAAAAGAAGAAACAAAGGTTGCAGGTATTGTACAAGATGCTTTAATATTCTTTTTGCATAATAATATAGAATCTTGGGTGTTAGATTCTGGTGCATCTTTTCATGATACCCCTAATAGAGAATATTTTAGTGACTATATCCATGGAGATTTTGGAATAGCGTATTTAGGGGATGATGAGCCTTGTAAAAGTATTGGCAAAGGTAAAGTGCAGTTGAAAATGCAGAATGGCAACACATGGGTGTCGAGAGATGTTATGCATGTTCCTAGCTTGAAGAGGAATTTGATTTCTGTAGGAAAGTTAGGGGATGAGGGTTGTACAGTAACTCTCACAGCTGAATCTTGGAAGGTGACCAAGGGTGCACTTGTAATGGCCAGAGGTAAGAGAGTAGGTACTCTCTATTTATGTAATTGTGTTACTAACAATTCTCCTTCTGTATTATCTATTTCAGATGTGGATGTAAAATTGTGGCACTCAAGGCTTGGCCACATGAGTGAGAAGGAAATGTCAATTCTTAAGTCTAAAGGTAAGCTTTCAGATTTGAAAAGCATAGATCTAGATTTTTGTGAGCACTGTGTTTTTGGAAAATAGAAGAGAGTGAGTTTTCTCAAGACTGGGTCAACAAAGAAGAAGCATAAGTTGCAGCTTGTTCACACAGACGTGTGGGGACCGGCTCAGGTTACTTCTATTGGAGGATCACAGTACTATGTTTCATTCATAGATGATGCTACAAGAAAGGTATGGATCTATTGTATTAAGAAGAAATCTGATGTATTTGAGACTTTTAAGATTTGGAAAGCTATGGTTGAGAATGAAACAGGCAAAAGATTGAAGTGCCTGAGATCTGACAATGGTGGTGAGTTCTGCAGCTATAAGTTCAACTGGTATTGTTATATGCATGGAATCCATAGGCAAAGGATGGTTCTAAGGACACCTCAGTAGAATGGTATTGCTGAAAGGATGAACAAAACAATTATGGAGCGTGCAAGGTGTATGAGATTGCATGCTGGTTTGCCCTTAGAGTTTTAGGTAGAAGATATTGACACTGCAGTGTACCTGATTAATAGACGACCCTCTATAGCTCTGGATGGTGGAATTCCAGAAGAGGCATGGATAGGTTAAAAGGTAGATCTCTCATTCCTCAAAGTTTTTGGTTGTGAAGCCTTTGTGCACGTTGATAAGGAAAATAGAAAGAAGTTAGATGCTAAGTCTATGAGGTGCACATTTATTGGCTATGGCTCAGATGATTTTGGTTTCAGGTTTTGGAATCTAAGAACTAACAAGATAATTAGGAGCCATGATGTTGTTTTCAATAAAAAAGTGATGTATAGTGATCAACTAAAGAAGCTGAATCAATCTAGGTAGAGCAATGGAGAATTAGATGAGGTGACGGTCCAAAATGAGCTTGCAGGAAGAAGAAATAATCACTTGTAGGAAAACATAGAGATCGACGTCGGCCAGGTAGGAGCCTGCGTCGAAAGAACAAAAACTGATGTCGGCCATATAGAGACCGATGTCGATAGGACAAGAACTGATGTCAGCCAGGTAGAACCGATGTCGATCAGTTACAGGCCTGGAAGTCACCAAGGTCGGTCACTGTCAGAGAATTTGGGTGGACAAGATGTTGTGGATGAGTCTCAGATGCTCATCAGGAGGTCAAAAAGGGTAAATAAGCCTCCAATTAGATATTCTCCTTCATTATTCTATTTTTTGCTAACTGATGGTGGAGAACCAGAGAGTTTTGAAGAAGCATTACAGGTGGAGTCTAAGAGTCAGTGGGAGCATGGCATGGTTGAGGAAATGGAGTCCTTGAAAGAGAACCAAACATGGGATTTGGTTGAGTTGCTAGCAGGTAAGAGGACACTAAATAATAGATGGACCTACAAATTAAAGGAAGGTGAGAATGGACAGATGAGATATAAGGCCAGGTTGGCAGTGAAAGGATTTGCACAAAATCCAGGTATTGATTTTGGTGAGATTTTTTCTCCTGTTGTTAAAATGACTTCTATACGGACTGTACTGTCTTTAGTTGCTATTGAGGATTTGCATCTTGAGCAGCTTGATGTTAAGACAATGTTTTTTCATGGAGATTTGGATGAGGAAATATATATAGAATAGCTAAAAGGATTCAAGGTCAAAGGTAAGGAGAAGTTAGTGTGCAGATTGAAGAAAAGCTTGTATGGCCTCAAGCAAGCTCCTAGACAATGGTATTTGAGATTTGACAGGTTTATGACTGAGCATGGCTATAGTAGGTGTCAATCTGACCATTGTGTGTATTTTAAGAGTTTAGATAATGGTAGATATATTACTGTATTGTTGTATGTAGATGATATGCTGGTTACAGGATCACACATGCAGGATATCTCTGAGTTTAAGGTGAAATTAGCTCAAACGTTTGCCATGAAGGATTTGGGAGCAGAAAAGAAAATCCTTGGAATGAGCATTAAGAGAGACAGGAAAAATCACAGGTTGATTTTGTCTCTTAAGAGGATTATGTGAACAAGGTGTTGAAATGGTTTTATATGTAGGATGCAAAACCGGTAAGCACACCTTTGGCTGGACATTTTAAGTTGAGTAAAGAACAATATCCTAATTCACATGATGAGGTAGAGTACATGAGTAGAGTTCCATATTCTTCTGCAGTAGGGAGTTTGATGTATGCAATGGTGTGTACTAGACCAGATATTGCCCAAGCAGTGGGAGTTGTAAGTAAGTATATGGCCAATCCAGGGAAGGAACACTGGAAAGAAGTTCAGTGGATCCTTAGATATCTGAGAGGAACCAGCAGTAGGCATTTATGCTATGGAGGTTTAGATACTTCTCTACATGGTTATGTAGATTCAGATATGGCAAGTGATTTGGATGGCAGGAGGAGCACCACAGGATATGTTTTCACTGTTGGTGGAACGGTGGTTAGCTGGATATCAAAGTTGTAGAAGGTTGTTGCCTTGTCAACTACAGAAGCAGAGTATATTGTAGTCACAGAGGCTAGCAAAGAGATGATATGGATGACACGGTTCATGGAAGAGCTTAGAAAGGAGTAAGAGAGTTGTAGATTGTATAGTGACAGTCAGAGTGCAATTCATTTGGCTAAGAAGTCAGTGTTTCATTCAAGAACAAAGCACATACAGATTAGGTACCACTTCATACGATAGGTATTGGAAGATGGTGAGTTGAAGCTGGAGAAGATCCATACAGATAAGAATCCTCCTGATATGTTAACCACGTTGGTTACAAAGGAGAAGTTGAATCTTCATTCAAATTTTGTTGGTCTTCATGATTGAGTTAAAGATGGAGGAGCTAGAAGATGTTGCTGTACAGGTACTGGTGCAGCTATTTATCTCCAAGTGGGAGATTGTTAAGGTGTGGAGCCTAAAAGCTTCACCAAGGAGTGGATTGCAGAGTTGCAGCAGTTACACAGTCACCGGCATCGGTCAGGAGCGACCAACATCGGTTAGGAGCAGTTCAAGAGACACCGGTGTCGGTAGGGATCAGTCGACGTCGGTCACAGGCAAGTAGGCAAGAACCGATGTCAGTTACCTGTGCATCTAGAGAGCTATTTCTGTGGATAGAACTGAGTGTTTGCATGATGAGATTAAGTCATAGTCTTAAGTCTGCATCTCTATTATTAGTAAGACTATTTTTAGAGCCCTTGTTCAAGAGGCTTAACTGTTGGTTGTAAATGCATGCTCAAGTTTCCTAATTCTATATTAGGATTATATCTTTTTAGCTTATTGTATGTGAATGTTGAAGAACAATATAGAATTGTATAGGTGAATCAATCCAGGTTGTTGGAGTTGATTGTACTTGAGAGAGAGAGCGCTCTTGAGGGAAAAAGATCTAGAGAGAGATATGTGCATCTGAGAGAGGTGTGGAAGAAAGAAGTTTCTTCAATTGTATTCCTTCTGTAAAGAGTTTAATACAAGTTTTCAGGGTGGTTTCTTGTATCTCTTGTTCTTTGCTATTTATCATTCTAGTTACTTATCTATCTGATTTAATTCCATGGTTTATTGCTTTGATAAGTGTAATCAAATTGTTGGTTGATCCCCAACATACAATAGGAAGAGCAATTTAGAGATAAAATAATTTAGACCTAGATCTATAAAAGGTAGCCATGACATGAAGGAAGAGGAGTTGTGAAGGAGGATGCCACCTAAGGGAAGAAGGGAGGCCAAGTAAGGAGAATGGCTAGTTGCAGGAGTATTCATGCATGTCATCTTTATCATTTTCAAACTCTTTATGTTAAAATCATTTTGTTTACCTTGATAATTTTGTGTGGCCCATGTTAATGCATAAGTAATGTTGATAAAGGATTATATATATATATATATATATATATATATATATATATATGAGTTTCTCTCTCTCTCTCTCTCTCTCTCTCTCTCTCTCACACACACACACACACACACACACACATAACATAATCCTATATATATATATATATATATATATATATATATATATATATATATATATATATATATATATATATATATATATATATATATATATGAGTTAGTCTCCCTCTCTCTCTCTCTCTCACACACACACACACACACAACATAATACTTTACCAGCACTATAAAGAATAATAAAACAATATAATATATATAATGGAGTTAGTCAAATATAGTCTATATGCATTTTATTATGGCATTGACATGATTACAAAAAAATATTTATATGGTTGAGGTTACTCTGTGTAAAATAGTTAATTTATAAGGCCACACTTGGTGCATTGGCAATTATGAAAAATCTATTATTTTAACATATTGTACGTGTTGTGGAGTTTTATCATAATAATTTTAGCAAAAATAATTAAATCTTTAATTTTTATTACTCTTTTTTGGGTTGTTTCATGTCTTGATAATCTTTTTTAGAGTAGTGTCTTCATGGATGTATGTAGGTTAATTACAACACCTAAATATTATTTTGATGTGTGAATGCATTTTAGAGGGCTTTAATATCTTGTGATGTATGTGTCAATTTTATTCAGCCATAGTGTTAATTCTTTCCCATGGATAAATTTTTTCTATATAAGATGAAGATTATGTAAAATTGATGAGTATTTTTGGTTGTGATAATTTTATTTATTTTTAATTAAATAAAAATTAGTTATTTAATTATCATGTTAGAATATTTAGTGGGTGTATTATAAGTTTGTTGTGGTAATCTTATTTACCTTTAAAAGTTATTTAATTACCATGGTGGAATAATTGATGGGTGAATTATAATTTTGGTTGTGATAATTTTATTTATTTTTAAATAAAAAAATTTAGTTATCATATTTGAAATATTTAGTGGGTGAATTATAAGTTTGTTGTGGTAATCTTATTTACCTTTAAATAAAAGAATTAAGTTATTTAATTACCATGTTAGAATATTTGGTAGGTGAATTATAAGTTTGGCGTGGTAATTTTATTTACTTTTAAAATAAACCAATTTAGTTGTTTAATTACCATGTTGGAATATTTGGTGGGTGACTTATAATTTTAGTTATAAAAATTTTATTTACTTTTAAATAAAATAATTTAGTTATTTAATTACTATATATTTGGCTTGATTGGTAATCTTAATAAAAGAATTAGTTATTGGGTGAATTATATTTCTTGTTGTGGTAATTTTATTCATTTAATTTATTTTTTTATTTTTTAGAAAGCAAAAATTAATTAATTATTCTATTGGGAGTGGAATTTAATTAATTTAAACCTTTCTATAAGAAGTTTAAAATATATGAGTTTGTATTGAGAATATAAATTGGACTTTTAAAATGATTAGATGTATGTAATTATTGACAAGTTTGTCCTTGGGATTAGTTGAACTTGCAATGACCCTTAATTAGACTTCATAAATCTTGTTAAGAGTTAGCTTCATGGTAGGTTGAATGCATTTGATACTCTGCTCACTTGTCTACCTTAGTAATGATTTAAGCATTAGGAGGTTGTCTATGACAGGTATAACATGCTAGCTATATGCTCACCCTATTTATATTAATAATGTAGAGTTTAGCATGAGGCCTGATCATTTGATAAATAAAATTAGGGCTTTACCTATGATTTTGTTGAAAAAGTCTTTATACTTTTTGTATTTTTTATATAATTGAATTAAATTGTATAGGGCAATGTAAATGACATAAGCTACCCTTCATGTAGTCATCATGTTGAAATTAGATCATGATGTTGGGTTGTAACATGATCTTTTTACCTTTCAAATATGAATAATATAAAATAAGGGTAAAATTTATTGTTGTGTTCACTTAATTTTTTTTTAATAACAAACGTTTTAATGTTTAGTGAATTATTAGGATTGGTGAGGGAAAGGATTGTAATGTTTATATCATTATATGGTAAAAATGTAGTGTAAATATGATGCAATTAATAGATGTGGTGAAAAGTTAGATCATATGGGCACACGTTAAATATATATAAGGCTTATATATAATTTATTTAACATATAAATGATGTGTATTTGGTATTATGAAATAGTAGTAGAAGATTAAAGTTATTTATTGAACAATTTTATATATGTTAAGCTATGCAAGAGTTTTACTTTTACTATTTTGGTAAAGACTTAAGGGGGTTGTAGGAGGACTTGATTAACTTAAGAAGTTAGATATGGAATAAAACCTATATTGTCCTATCTCTTTGAAAAAACCTGTATTATTTATTGACCAAGAGTCTTAACTTAATGATCAATGCCTTTATTTTTACTTGTCGATAATTATGATCTAGTGTTTAATTATGCTTGGAAATAAGCCCTTAAATGGAATTAAAATGATAAACTTGCCTGAGCATGTCAAACATATTATTATCTTGATAAGCTTGGACCTCTTAAATTTAATTATAATGATATATTTAATACCTTACTCTATGGAAGAAAATAACCCTTCTTGAGGTCTATAAGCAAGCTTGGAATATTGGATAGGTTGTGCTAGAAGAATAATTCTTGAAAGGAAATATAATATTAATTATTTTCTCTTATTAAATGTGTAAGAATTATATCAGTTGAATTCCCTAATTTGTTCATTGAAAAAAGAATTGGTGGCCTTATAACTAAAGGTGCAACCTCTATCTCTATGATTAGACTTAAAATTCATACTATATTAGATTAAATCTGATCATGCTTAGAAAATATATGAATTATGCAATTTGTCCTCTATTACATTATCTTACAAAAGATGGGAAACAATCATCTTTATAAATCTCTCATCTTGGTACCATGCTACAATGTGATGGTGATAGGTTTGAACCTTGTCTCCAGTAGAAAGATTATATACCCTTGAGTTACTAATATTCATTGTTGGTAAGGATCATGGAATTATAAAATAAAATTATTCACATACTAACCCTTATCTGGTACTTCTATGAGGACTTGTTACCTTTTTATCATGATGAGATAGTTTCATCATTCTATGTTAGTACTCTACATGAAGAGATATGTTGTCTATCCAACTTTGATAAGAAACAAATCAAAATGAAGTGAAGAATTGAGTATTATTTTAGTTGAATATTATACAAAGGATTGAATCCTTAAGGTGTTAAAATTTTATGTGGTTTAAAAAAAGAGGAATGTAAAAATAAGTTACTCATGGCTGAAACTAACTTAACAAAGAATTCTTAAGGTCTTTCTCATGTCTAAAGTTCTTCAACGTATCCATCTTGTTGATGTCTTGTACTACTAAGTACTCACCATTCATTAGTTATGGTCAATATTCATGAACTATCTTTTACTGCATGAGAGGATATAAAATAACCATGACATATATTCTTGACAATAAACAAATTATAGTATTTGTTAAGGAGATTTAATTTCCTTGTTATCATATTATTTTTAGATGTATGTGGATATTAATAAAAAGAAGTTGGTCATTTTTTTTTGGGTATGTGGTGAGGACATGTGTTACATCAATTTTCTATTTCCATTTTATTTTATTCACATGTAGAGATGCTAATTAAACTAATCTTACAAAGTGAAAAAACCTTAGAAGAAAAATAGAGTCCATTGAAAAAACCATTTTTTATGCAAGTTAAAAGGGAAATTATTACAAGAATGTAGGAAATGATAGATGAAAATGGATTAACAAATAATGATGTGGAAAATTTGGTAAAAACATTAATTAACATCAAGAAAATTAGAATGAAATAAAAATACTTGTTTGCAATTTTGAAATAAAAAAGGGTATCATGAGATCCATGAATGTGAGAGATCATGGGAGAAAATTGAAGCCTACATAAAACCAAAAGAAAAAAACAAAAAATCAAAACTTGATTCAACTCAGTTTTCTTGTGATTTCATGTTTTCCATCTTTGATAAAGTTAATAATGTCTCTAGGAGTTAAAATTGGTATAATGCTTGGGTTTTAGACACTAGTGCCACTCAACATATGAATTTTTAAATTGAATTCTTTGAGGATTTTCATGAAGAAATTTGTGGTCTAATGTAGTTTTCAAATAACACAAGTCTACAAACTCAAGGCAAGCGTACAATTCAACTCAAGTCATTAGGTCATCCTAACTTCATTCTCCTCAATGTACTATAACTTCCTCACTTGAAAAAAAACTTGTCTCTTGTATTTATTTGAAAATAAGGCCACTCTAATTTTATTGATGATGGAGAGGATAAAGTCACAAGAAAATGTGTTAACATAGTTGTTTTGATTGGATACAAGGAAGGAAAATTGTTGATACTCAAGGGTGAGTAATTAGTGCCAATAAAATTTTATCATCTCATATAATAAGGAATTCTAGCTAGTCTTATTTGATGTGGCACATTTAGGTACACATACTATGATAAAATATATTAAATAGAGAAAATGGTGTTGCATACTTTCCCACTCTACCTCAAAACATTAAAAAGTGTGAAGCATGCATATTGGAAAAAAAGAAAAGACAACCTTTTCAAAATTTAGAATGGAATGTTGACATAAAGTTTATCTAGTTCACTCTTATATGTGTACTCCCTCAATCCTTTCCATTAGTGGTCATAAATACTTCATTTTATTAAATGACCAATATAACAGGATGACCTAGATATATTTCCTAAAGAAGAAATTAAAAGCCTTCGAAACAATTTTAAAGTTTCGAACCATGGTCGAAAAAAATCCCAACCCAAAATTGGCACACTCAAGACTAATAATGGTGTTGAGTTCATTTCAAAGGAATTTTTAACCTCTAAAATGGGATGGAATCAAAAATCATCTCATAGTCACTTATACTCCATAATAAAATGGAATAGTTGAGCATATGAACTGAACTATCATGAATATGGTTAAGGATATGTTCTTCTTCAAATAGGTAAATATACACTTTTGGGTAGAAGCATATCAAACAATAATATACCTATGAAATAGGTCACCATCAATATCCCTATAGATGGAGACTTCATATAAAGTTTGGTGTGGTCATATCCTTTTCCTATGACATCTTTCTATTTTTGGATCCACATGCTATGGATTGATTACAAAAGAGAAAAGCAACAATCTAGAATATATGAGTTTCAAATGCATGCTTTTGGGATACTTTGAGTATTCAATATCATACAAGCTTTTTGATGAGAACATCAATAAATTTACCATCACAAGGGATGTCATCTTTGGTGAAATTGCAAAATAAAATGCAAGCATCAGCCGATAACTGAATTGACTTAAAAATATGTCAAATTTGATGTTTTCAAAGAGGCTAATATGGAGGTTCCAGACAATGAAAGGGGTACTTGTAATTGGGAAACACTTGAATCTATATTGACTCATATAACTAAAAATGACATTACCCTTATAAAAGACTATGAAACTTCATCAGAGGATGTTTTGATGGAAAAAAATGAAGGAGCCTCAAATTTAGAATCCTAGGCATTTGTGATTAAGCAAGCTACATGGAAAAATATTCCAAAATGAGCTAAATAGATTCTGAAAGATGTTAGACTTAATGAGGTTGGAAAAACAAGAACAAGAAGTGCACATACAACCATAAAAAAATGAGATAAGTTCTTATATTAACTTGAAGATAAGATATCAAAGCTTACCTTGGAAGACCCTAATCATGAAAAATCTAGTGTTTCTTTTGACTTTGAACCCGCTTATTTAAATCAAGCCAAAACTCTTGAGGCATGGCAAAATGTAATGAGTAGTGAGTATGATGTGTTGGTCAAGAATGGAACTTGGACATTGGTTGATCCTTCAATCAACTATAAACTAATTGGTTGCATGTAGATCTTTTGAAACAAGTACAAATATTATGTCTCGGTTGAAAGGCATAACCCAAGGCTTGTCACAAATGGATTTACATATAAATAAGGAATAAAAAATTAAACCTTTTACCTATAGAAAAATGGACTACCATTCAAACCATGTTGGCTTTAGCAGCTCACGCTGGATAGAAAGTTCACCAAATGGGTGTCAAAACTACATTTTGAATGGTGATCTCAAGGAGACAATGTACATGACACAACCTAAAGTGTTTAATATAAATGGCAAAGAACACAAAGTGCACAAATTGGAAAAATTGTTGTATGGTTTGAAATAAACCCCATGACTATGGTAACATAATATTGATGATCACTACCTAAACATGAAATTTGAATGTTTTGAGTTTGAAGATGCAACTCTTTTTGTCAAAAAAGTTGACAAAATAATTGTATTTCTGTTGGTGTATGTTGATGATCTGCTTATCATGGGAAACAATGAAATATACACTACAAAATTGAAATTAGATTTTATGAAAGGCTTTAAATGAAAAATCTAGGTTATCTTCATTACTATTTGGGTTTTAAATTAAATTTTAAAAAGTATATCTTCAACACTAAATATAAATGCATTGTCAAAATTCTAAGTAATTTTTGAATGACAAATTACAAGCCTCTCAGTACGGCCATGGAAAAAACCTAAAATTGAAATTAGAAGAAATTGCAAAAACAGTAGATGCTAATAAATACATATATCTCATTAGAAGTCTGATCTATATGACCACAACTAAAAAAGATATTTCTTTCATAGTTGGTGTTCTTTCTCAATTCATGCAACAACTACACAAATTCATTGGATAATAGTAAAAAGAGTCCTTCGATATATTAAAGGAGCATAAAATTTTGGGATCAAATGTTTTAGTGTAGGGGAATTCAAACTAGTCAAATACTCAGATTCTAACTATGCTAGTGATATTAAATATGAAAAATCTACTTCAAGTTTCCTAATGAGTATGGGAACAATAGTTGTCAGCAGAAGCATGATACATAGTGTATTCAGAGGACAATAAAAATATTTTATGGCTTATAAGGTTATTTCATAATTTTTGGAAGAATGAATTTCATCAACATATCTCATGATTGACAATACATCTCCAAATAAAATGGAAAGTGATTCAATATTTCATGATTGAACCAAACACATCAACATTGAATTTCATCTGATTTGGCATTATGTGAATGTTAACAGTGTAAAATTATTGCATTATCCTACTTTAGACCAATAAAAAAATCTTAAAAAATATCATTGGGGTGAGAAAAATTAAAAAGTTCAAAGGCACACTTGATCTCATAATAACCCCTACAAATTACGAAGGTGTAATATTTTTATAATATAATATTAATAATCTTATGAGTAAATGTAGGAGATAGTTTTACTTATAGTGGTAAGGTATATAGTCTTCATATATAAATGAAGAATTATCTTGGATATGAAATTAATAGTCACAATTTTATATATTTAATAATGTAATATCTTATTCATTGATTAATTCAATTCACAATATTTTGGTAATCATCAAATCTCATCATCCAGCATAAAAAATTAGAAATAATTATAGTTAGATGAAATAATTGATAAATTGATTATTAATTGTTTCAATTAAATTTGTTGTTTGTGTAGATAGGGAGAAAATATGAGTCAATAATGGACTTATGGGTCATAAAATTCCATTCCAAGAGGAAGTGGTAGCTTTTATGTAGATCTACAATATTAGGAAGTATAGTATTTTTGAATAGGAACTAGTTACATTCATGACATTTACAAATTATGGCATCGAAATAATAAAGGGAGATGCTATTTTTAGACTTAGAAAACATCTTGTATAGTAAAGAAGTCACAAAAATGTGATTATATGGGTACATTAAAACCTATCATCGTACCACAATTATCTAATACATTATTAGAGTAGGAGTCAGGAGCTCTTAAGGCAGAAAACCTATGAATGAAGAGCACTTATTTATGGGCTCATGGGCATATTTAATCATTAATGGAAGTTAATGTTTCAATATTTATTAAAATTTTCCATACATACCATTAAATATCCATAGCAAACAAAATAATTAGAAGCAGTAGAATATGGTGTTCTAATGATGAGTTCTTACCGCTCAGATTTTAAATACAAAGTGAAAACTTAGATCTTTGGTGAAAACTAATATAAATAATTTATTATTTGGAGACCAATATTCAGTGAGGCTTTGTAAATGAAGACACATTTAGTGTAATTATCTAACATTCACAAACATTTTAGAGATCAAGCAATCATTAGAACATTTATCATTTTTAAAGCGAGTATTTCCCATGGAGCACTTTAAGTGAAATACCTATGGTTTTTTATATTGTTGAAATTAATTTTATTTATGAAATTTACTATTTTCAACATACTTTTTATAGTGGTCTCCACCATTTAAGTCCCTGATAATTAAATTGTGTTCATTTAGGCCTTAATAATGCTCAACGTAAGCTCCTAAAGCTCACATTGTTTTTATGAAGCTTTAGAAATCACATCCATTTTAGGGTAAGGAGAATAGATTTTATTTTGAAAGTTATAGGGATTGAGGCATAAAACTTGAAGAAAAAAACATGAGATGAGGCCAATTGAACATAATTGTTGATTTATTACTATGTTTGTCAACTGTGTAGAGTGATTTTATTGATTTTTACTTGTATGAAATGCTCATGGTGCTGACATTTTGTCTAAAATTAGTTTCATATTTTTAGGTGAGGTAAATTTCAATGTTGATTACAAATACTACATTAAAATTGAGATTGTTGTCATTGGATCTGGATTTATTCAAGATACACCTCTAAACTCTATGTGAGTTCTCTACCTTTAAATTTTGAATAACTAATTATACATTATCACTATATTGTACATTTATTAATTAGGAAAATTAATGTGATGAAATTATTAATCCCTGCTAAGGCAAGTGCTATAGGAATCATTTGATAAAATAATTTTTCTACTCTAGCCAATGAAAATTGTTGACAAGACATATTAATTTATCAATTATAAATTTTAGTACCAAAAATTTAAAGAATATTCCTTTACATTTTATTGTATAATATTGTGTTTATATCAATGTTATAATTAAAAAATCATTTCAAAAGGGACAAAAATGACAATATTTATTTACTCATTAAAGTAATAATAAAAAATGTCATCTAAATTCTTTATTGGGCCACCAATTTTTTCTAAGTAAATGTCCCCTAAAATTTTTTATCATTGGTACAACTAAACATAGTATTGAATGCCAAGAATATTCATATTATTTTATTTTGTCTTAGCTTAGTTATCACAATCTAGGTTGTAATTACTTGGCTATGTGTGTAATAACTATAATCATAGGGAAATAGTTAATATTTTTTAGTTTTTAAAACAAGAACCCAAGTTGATAATGTTGTATCATGCATTGTAACTTAAAGAATGGATTGATCTTGCATAGTTTTCTCGTTCTAGCTATTCGGGTAAGTGCACAAAGTTAGGGGACAAAAAGAGGCTACTCATGGACATGATTTTCCTAAAATTTCATAAAATTGAACTTGTGTAGATAATTTGAAATAGCTACACTCAAAATTTGAATTTGCTATAAAAATGTGAATTGTACGTCTTCAAGTCTAGGATCCAAAACACTATTTTAACTTTTTTTTAGTAAGTATAACCAGGTAAAAAATCTAAAATTTGAAGAGGAACTATTTTTTTCAAGAAAATAGAGTGGATAAATCACAGTCTGGCCCACCATTTTTTAACATCATTTAATATTGTTTAAAATCCTTTGGTGAATATTTAGATAAGATTTTCTAGTTTGTGACCTATATTTTTAAATATTTTATCAATGAATATTTTTTATATTAGTTTTGTAAGTAAGTAGATCATGAAAACTGAAAATAAAATGGATAGTTGGTTATGGGGCCCTCTCTAAGTACCTCAAAAAAATGAAAATGGATTTCTTTTGAACATGTGTAAAATTAGGCCTAGTTTGTGACCATATAATTTGTTTTGGACTTAAATGAATGAAAAAAATACATTAACATGTATAGACATGTATATTTATGGCATGTGGTAGTATAAAAATGTTAGAGTTAGAAATTAACATAGTTTTTAACCTTAAAATAGTTAAAAATTTATAAAAATCATATATTTGAAAAGAGGAGACTGTGCTCATCATCATGGTAAAAGTTCTTTGAAATTTGTTATTGAAATTCCTAGTGTATTTGGTGATGGAAGTTGAAATTTGTTGTTTTCTATCAAATCTCTAAGACTTGGTTGTAGATTGCTAGGTCCAAGTCTTTGGCTCAAGAATCCATGCCATGTCCTAGCCAAAAGTCTTGGATTTTGAATTTAGACCTATAATGCATATGCATTCAATAACACATATGCATTATGATGGGAGACATACACATTATACCATATACTTAGTATAGACAAAAGCTTACTTTTCAATAGGCATTTTTTACCCAATTCAAGAAATTTGTCCCCCCAAAAATTCTTTGTGTGTTTTTGTAGTAATTACAAGTTAAGAACAAGAGGCTCTATATCAAATATTTTTTTGGACCCCACCATTGAAAAGATATCAATTGTATAATGGATGATGGATGATGTTTGAGAAAGATAAATAAGTTTAATAAAAAAACATGAACAAATGCAAGAGGTGAGAGGAAAAATAAGGTATGAATGCAAGCACTTAATTTTAAATAAGGTAAAAAAACTATCTCTGATGAGACAAATGTCATGGACAATGATGCAATTGACAATAATGAATAGAATAATTATGAAATTGAAAATAATCAATTCAATAATGATGGAATTGATAATACTGAATTGAATAATGATGAAAGTGATAATAATAAATTAGATAAAGTTGGAAGCTCACATTCAAAGTATAGTGTTTTTTATTTTATTGATGATGACTATATGCATGATGTCTTACCCCCTAGAAATGAATAAATTTTCATGGAGAGAAATAATAATCAAATTAACAATGAATAAAATTTCATGGAAGCATATGATGAGGAAAGAAATAATGAAAAAAATGTCATCCCACCTCTAATCAACAAAATTAATGACAATTTTGAAACACCCTTTGAACAAGTTCCACGAGTAACAACACCTCCAAGAATTATGCATATAAATGGTAAGTACTTAATTGAATTTGATGAAAATATTATAAAACCAATGCCTAATAAAATATTTCCATTTTATTTTCTTTACATGTAGAGGTGATAACTAAACTACTATTACAAAGTGAAAAACCCTTAGATGAAAAATAGAGTCCATTGAATAAACCATTTGTTATGCAAATCAAGAGGGAAATTATTCCAAGAATGTAGGAAATGATAGAGGAAAAGGGAATAACAAAGAGCAATGTGGAAAATTTGATAAAAACATTAACTAACATCAATAAAATAAGAATGAAATAAAAATACTCATATTGTAAAATTTTTGAGAAAAAAATGTATCATCAGATCCATGAACACAAGACATCATGCAATAAAATTGAAACCTATATAAAACCAAAAGTAGAAATGGAGAAGAAGAAAAACTCGTGACTTGATTTAACTTAGTTCCCTTGTGATTGCATGCTTTCGATATCTAACAAAGCTAATCATGTTTTAGTGAGTTAAAATTAGGATAATGCTTGGGGTTTAGACATTGGTGCCACTCAGTATATGAATTTTTTAAGGAAAGTCTTTGAGGAGTTTCAAGAAGAAAGCTGTGGTCTAGTGTATTTGGAAAATAACACAAGGCTATGACCTCAAGGCAAAGGTGAAATTCAATTCAAGTCACCAAGTCATTTGAATTTCATTCTCCTTAATGTAATATATCTTCCTTAGTTGAAAATAACCTTGTTGTCTCTTGTATTGATTTGAAAATAAAGCCAGTCTATTTTTGTTGATGATAGAGAAGATAAAGTCACAAGAAAATGTGATAATATAGTCATTCTGATTGGATACAAGGAAATAAAATTATTGATACTTAGGGGTGAGCATTTAATGCCAATAAAATTTTCTCATCTCATAGAATAAGGATGCCATATAGTCTTATCTGACATGCCACATTTAGGTATACACACTGTTGGTTGAATATTTTGTTGTTTAGCGTACTAATAAACAAAATAGGTCTGATTAGCCAAAGTAGGAAGATTGGTCATCCAAATGTGTAGGTTTACCACATCAAAAGGGGACTAATCTCTCCTCTTGTCAAGGGGAGGTTCCCTATAGATATGTTATATATATATATATATATATATATATATATAGAAAATAATACTCAGGGGTAGGATAAACCATCCATCTCTCTTTTTTCAGAGATGATACGTGCGGATAAAAGGAAAAACTCAAGGGAAATGACAGACAGCTCTTCTCTTCTTTCAAAAGCACTATTCAGCAAACCACAAGAATACTCTTGGTAGTAAATGCAAAATGTAACCAAGGACATAGTAACCAGCAAATCGAGATGTAGCACAAAGTCTTCACCTGAATTACCCAAGAGTGAGATATGAAGGACAATGAGGGCACAAAGTCGTCCCAATGTCCTTTACATAGAAATAAAAAGAAAACACACTAAAGGCAATTACAGGGGCACAAAGTCTCTACACAGTTGACTTTAGGACACCTTCTTGACTACTTTTCACTAATTCTACTTGTTAAATTAAAGGAACAAAAAATATATTAAGGAAAAATACATAAGAATAGTTTCCCCAACAACAAAGATATCATAGCACAAAGTCTGAAAAGTTGATTTCTTATTCCAATAACAAAATATGATAAAAAATTTGAGCTCAAAGTCTCAGTAATGCCTTTCAATTTGGGCAAAGTTTTATTCTTGATCATCAGAGAGAGATCCATTTACAATAAAAGAGAGTCCCTTATATAGCCTCTTCAAGAAGGACTCGAGAACAATAACACATCATGTTGCATTAAATTCTGTTAAGAAGACATACTGAAATTTAGGGGCATTTACCCATTTGCTTTTCTCAATGTAGAGAAATGGGTCATGCCATTAAATGTTTGCATCTTTCAATGTCCACCTGGTGATCTGATCCTTCTTCATCATTCCTCATTTTTTGGTTATTTGAATTGGCTCCTAGATTCAATTCGATGCTATGTTCCTTAGTCACTTTCTACTGGTATTTAGCAATTGATGCATGGCACATTCTACTACTAAATAAGTGAAGACACATGGCAACTTCTGTGGGACTTTGAGAAACATTTATTTATAGAGGCTTTGAAACCTATTATAAACTCAAAATCACAGGTGTAGACACTTGTCACTCTCCACAGAGTTACAATGAAAAAGGTGGCAACTTCTGCTTGCCTCTTGAGAATCCTATGGAGGATGACACATGGCAGCTTCCGTTGAGCTTTTAACCACCTTTGAAAAGTCTTCAAGACTTATATTAGTTTCTCATAGAGGATGACACATGGTAGCTTCCACTGCATTTGATGAGAGACACGTGGTATGTTTCACTGCTTTGATACTATGTCTCAATGGATGACATGTGGCAACATCTACTGTGAAATAGGTGAGGACATGTGGCATTTTTGTCTGTGACTTTCTGAGGGACACGTGGTAGCATCCATTGAACTTGTAGAAGCTTTAGATGCCTTTTGAATATCCTACAGAAGATGACATGTGGTGGCTTCCATTGCATTTTAGAAACACTATAGAATTATGTGGGATTCATTTGAATTCATGCAAATGATGCCACTTGGCATGTTTCGCTTAACTTACAATTCACTTGGGACCCACCACAATCCTTACTCAATAATGAGATAAAAGGAAGAAATAGTGGACATTGACACTCGACACTTTCTGCCAAGTTTTACAAGGGACTCGTGGTGACTTCTGCTATATTTTGTCCTTATCTATGTGATCTAAGCTCTCAGGTTATCTCTTTGGCCAATCACTAAATTTGTTCATAGGGTCTGCACCATATTTGAAAATTGATAGATATTTCATTATCTTAAATTTGACATCCATGAGGACATCAATGGCTCAATCGCTTCCCTGATTCAATCGCTTTCTTGGTTCAATCGCTTCTTTATTTTTTTAAGTCCCTTGATCTCTTCGAATCTATTGAACTCGTTGAACCCATTGAACTTGTTGAACCAATTTGGTTCAAGGTTCAATGGTTCAAAGGTTCATTCCTTTATTCTTCAAAGTCTTCTTTTCTTCACTACCCTCTATAAGGGCACTTGGTCTCTTCACTTTGGGGCATTCCTTTGAATTGACCAATTGAACCGATTGATTGAACCAACTAAGGTTCAATGATGCAAAGGTTCAACAGTTCAATTGATTTCTTCTTGTGTTCCACTTAACCACTTGAACCAACCGATTGAACCAATTACTTATTGAACCATGCTTTGAACCAAACTTTGAACCAATTTGGTTCAAGATAGTTCAAGCCGATGAACCCTTTGATTGAACCAAAACATTGAACTGCTTGGTTGACCCAAAGCATTGAACCAATTGAAGTGGTTGAACTTTGAACCTTGATGAAGTGCTTAACTCTTGTCGATGATGTTGAAACTTTGAACTTATTGAACCCATTGAACCAAAATGGTTCAAGGTTCAACGGTTCAACGGTTAATGGTTAGATGTTTGTTTAGATGCTTGCTGATGGACTTTTTTGATTGAACCAAGATGCTGAACCAATCTCAAAAATGACTAAGTGTTGGAAATTGATTCTTTTGATTGAACCCATTTGTAGAAGCCTTTCAACCTATAGAAATGAATTTGCTTGTAGAGCCTATAGAAACCAAGCCCATACAAATCAACTTGTAAAGCCCATTGAACTTGGCTTGTAGAGTCTGTAGATTCCTGTGAAGCTTAAAAAATGAGGAATTTGAATGCCCAGGACAAGTTTTGGAAAGGGAAGAGATAATTTTGGTCTGTAAGACCAAAATAGTTCAAATTTTGTCCCAAAAATGAGTGATATATTTGGGGGACAATAGCTGGGTCCAGTTGGGGAACTTCTATGAATTGTAAATAGAATTGAAGGGAGTAGAATCCAAAATCTCCAGTGTCTTCATGTGTACCATTGGGTTATGGAGTCATGCTACTTAGAAATGAAAGGCATCAAAAATGGAAATAAACAAAACAAAATAGAATTAAAAACTATACAAATACACATATATATAGATGTAATTATCTGATACTTCAAGAGTTGAAGTGTTTTAGATGCTATTTCTTGGGAGATAGTGAAAATAGTGCTCTATCCTGATAAACAACCAAGAAGACATTTTTCCCCCAAAAATAGTGACAGGCGAATGGAGTTCTCCACGAGGAACCCAATTTTTTGTGTCTTCCCCTTGGCCTTTTCTTCTTCTTGTTCCAAGGTAGGATGTGGTCTTCAAACTAAAAACCATAACTCCTTGCTCTCCCTATGAAGGGTTCATTTCCCTGATTTTGATTTATAGCAGCATGGTCCACCATCATAACTTACTATTCTACTGGTCCAATCTAGCACATGATTGGATTGTTCATATCAAACTCCTAACAAATTATCATCTTAGCATCTCCTTTGATGTGAAGGAGTTTGATTTCTTCATCTTGAGCAATCTTCAATCAGAGCAATAGAGATTCACATCGAACTATGTTGTTGATGCTGTTGACTTGCAAATTGCATGAAGGAAGAATATCTCCTTGAGGAGATATCAACATAGTCCCAACTCCATCATTGGAGGAAAATTTTTTGCCATTGGATTTTAGGATTGAAGCATCATCAAAAACTAATCTCCAATCAGATTTCTCTTCATTAGAGATGGAAGATCCTTCCTTACTTGTACTGTGCTCTACCAATTCTCTTGAAGTCTTGTTTGGATCAATTCCTGTATTGTTAGCTACAAGACTTTCATCTGTGGAAACATGAACATCCTCTGTGGCAAAGAAATAATTACCCCTGCCTAAAGACTCAAATAGAATTTGTACTACAGGAGATGATTTTTGGGTGACCACGTATTTTTCCTCCTTTTCAGGGAGTAATCTCTTAATTATGCCTCGGATAAGGATCCTTGCTTCAGATAGGTCCATGATTAGTTCTCCTCCCACGTCCTTGCAAAAATTTCATCAAAGCAAAATACCATTAGATGCTGGGATGTCAGCCACCAAGACAATCATCCTGATTCTCTTGCCTGGAAAAGCTACAAATGCAAATTGGGCATCTTTGATTTGCCCCAGCAATGGTACTTGCTTGTTCTCTATGGAGAAACATCTCCCAAATGTCTTGGTTAGTGTGAGACTAAGAGACTTAGCTACTTTAGCAAGCATGACATTATCAGATGTACTTGAGTCTATAATATAGTTACTCAGCTTGTGGCCATTAATTAATAGGGAAACATAAAAAGGTTCTATTTTTTTAGGAGTGACTAGGGGAGCAATGACTAGATTATTTGGAATAGGCATGTTCTTTAGAGAATCAAGAATTACCTTTTTAGCCTTTTGTCCTACAGGGAGGGTTTGGTTCTTAACACATTGGATTAGTTTATCTAATTGATCATGATTGGACTATAAATATTCAAATTTAGACATTTGTATTTTTGTCTTTTTAACATGATCAATTATGTCAAATGGCTAAATTGAGCTAGGTATAGAGAAAGGTAATTCAACTTTATGAGTTTTAGGAGGGATGGGAGGTGGGCTGGTTTGTGAATTTGAAGTAGAAGGGGAAGGCAAAATTGATGTATTTGCCTTTTGGGTGATTACTGGATCCTTTGACTAAAAAGGCACAATGGTTCCATGCTTAGCAATCGCGAGTGCTAGCTGTGGTTAATCTTCTATCTTCTCTTTATCAGCTTGCTGGACTGATTGGTTCTTAGACCTAGTAAACACTACATATGATCCATCAAAAGCTTCTCCTTTGCTTCTGGGTTCATCTTGGTAGTTTAGGAAACCAATGTGGGAATCGCTAGCTGATTCTTCTTGATCCTCTATGAAGAGATCATCATCATTTTCTTGCTCAAACTCAGGTTGGAAAGAGAAAGCATGTTCTATTTCTAAATATCCAACTACTGAGTTGGTTGGAGGAGCTTCAAGGGCAAGTTTCCCTTGTGGGTAAGGAAGGTGATTCTATTGTCCTTGATTCCTGGTAACATTTCCTTGATATGACTTATTTGGGAATGTCCTTCTTGGCATATCTCTATATGAAGAAGCAGAAGACATTCCTTGTGTAATTTGCTTTTTCAAGGCTAGCACTTCATTTGCCAACTTTTGCACCATTGGATCAGTGGTGCCTGTTGATGCATATTCAAAAGATGATGAAGATCTATTTCTATTTGGATCTCTTCTTATCTTCCCTGCTAAGATGAGATCATCTTCTACCTTGGTGGCCAAAAGTTGAGCTACAACAAGATCTATTTGACCAGCACATCTCAAGAGAAAACTTACTTCAGATAACTGAGAATTAATGAAAAAGCATTTGAGATTATCAGTTGTATGTTGAGCAATTACAGGAATTCTATTTCTCAATTTGTCAAATTTGTCTATGAAGTCTCTCATAGGCTCATAAGGCTCTTTCTTCATCTGTGTAAGTTGAGCCAAAAGTGCATGTGCATCTTCTGCAGGTTTGAATCTGGCTTCAAACTTATCTTTGAGGGTATTCCAATCGGTTACTGACTGAGCCTGTAGATAATAAAACCAATCTACAGTAGCACCTTGTAGTGTTTCTACAAAATGCCTGACTGCTACATCTTCAAATTCTACTCAAATTACTCCACAAGCTATGCTGAAGGCTACAATGTGCTCATCAGGGTGAACTTTCCCATCACCATAGAATTTGGGCAAATTTTTCCTTGAACTATGTGGAAGCTCATGTAGAGGTGGAGTAAGACTAAGATGACCAAAAACATTACCCCAGTGACCTTGAACTACCATTATAGGATTATGAAAAGGAGGGATAACAAATCTCAGAGGGGTAATTATTGGCAAAGCTTTATCAATAGCAAAAGTAGATATTTCATCTGGCAATGGAGATCTGACTTTAGTGGGAGGAAAGCTCTTTATTCGTTGGAGATGAGATGGTGAAGGAAATAGATCAAAATCACTTTGCTATACCAACTCGAATATGGGGTCAATGATACCTTTAGCCCTTTGGCTTCATGTATACCTTGAATCTGCCAGATTGTGAAACAAAATTGGAAAATAATTGACCTTGCTTTAGTTAAATCTTGAGGCTTTAAACTATGAATTCTTTCCCAGTTAGTGTGGAGGTGAATGGATAGATTATAAATGGATAATGGGTATATCCCCAGTAGAGTCACCAAAAATTGTTGGTTAAATATTTTGTCGATCAGCGTACTGATAAACAAAATAGGTCTGATCAACCAAAGTAGGAAGATTGGTTGTCCAAATGTGTAGGTTTACCACACCAAAAGGGGACTAATCTCTCCTCTCATCAAGGGGAGGTTCCCTATATATATATATATAGAAAATAATACTCAGGGGTAGGATAAACCATCCATCTCTCTTTTTTCAAAGATGATGCATGCAGATCAAAGGAAAAACTCAAGGGAAATGACATACATCACTCATCTTCTTTTAGAAGTACTATTCAGCAAACCACAAGAATACTCTTGGTAGTAAATACAAAATGTAACCAAGGACGTAGTAACCATCAAATCATGATGTAACACAAAGTCTTCACCTGAATTGCCCAAGAGTGATGTACGAAGGACAATGAGGTCACAAAGTTATCCCAAGGTCCTTTACATAGAATTAAAAAGAAAACAAACTAAAGGCAATTATGGGGGCACAAAGTCTCTCCACAGTTGACTTCACGACACCTTCCTGACTACTTTTCACTAATTTTGCTTGTTGAATTAAAGGAATAGAAAATATATTAAGGAAAAAGACATAAGAACAGTTTCCCCAACAACAAAGATATCACAGCACAAAGTCTGAGATGTCACTTGCTTTCTTATTTCAATAACAAAATATGATCAATAATCTAAGCTCAAAGTCTTAGTAATGCCTTTCAATTTGGGTAGAGTTTTGTTCCTTATCGTCAGAGAGAGATCCATTTACAATAAAAGAGAGTCCCTTACATAGCCTCTTCAAGAAGGACTCAGGAACAGTAACACATCATGTTGCATTGAATTCTGTTAAGAAGACATGCTAGAATTTTGGGGCATTTACCCATTTGATTTTCTCAATGCAGAGAAATGGGTCATGCCATTGAATGTTTGCATCTTTCAATGTCCACCTAGTGATCTTATCCTTCTTCATTGTTCCTCTTTTTGTGGTTATTTGAATCGAGTCCTAGATTCAATTCGATGCTCTATTCCTTAGTCACTTTCTACTGGTCTTTAGTAATTGACACGTGGCACATTATGCTACTAAATAGGTGAATACACATGGCAACTTCCATGGGACTCTAAGAAATTTTTATTTATAGAAGCTTTGAAACCTATTAGAAACTCAAAATCACAGGTGCAGACACTTATCGCTCTACATGGAGTTACAATGGAAAAGGTGGCAGCTTCCACTTGCCTCTTCAGAATCCTGCAGAGGATGACATGTGGCAGCTTCCACTGAGCTTTTAGCTTCCTTTGAAAAGTCTTCAAGACTTATATTAGTTTCTTGCAGAGGATGACACATGGTGGCTTCCATTGTATTTGATGAGAGACATGTGGCAGGTTTTGTTACTTTGATACTGTGTCTCAATGGATGACACATGGCAACATCCACTATGAAATAGGTGAGGACACATGGAATTTTCATTTATGACTTTTTGAGGGACACATGGCAGCATCCGTTGAACTTGTAGAAGCTTTGGATGCCTTTTGAATGTCCTGTGGAAGATGACACATGGCAGCTTCCATCGCATTTTAGAAACACTATAGAACTATGCAGGATTCATTTGAATTCATGCAGATGATGCTACTTGGTGTGTTCTACTTAACTTATAATTCACCTGAGACCCATCA
Source organism: Torreya grandis (assembly GCA_037957365.1). NCBI lineage: Eukaryota > Viridiplantae > Streptophyta > Pinopsida > Cupressales > Taxaceae > Torreya > Torreya grandis. The sequence continues at coordinate 846,452 of JARHVA010003162.1, read as the reverse complement.
CATTCCTTATTCAATAATGAGACAAAAGGAATAAATGATGGATGTTGACACTCAGCACTTTGTGTTGAGTTTTACAAGGGACACGTGGTGACTTTTGCTATATTTGTCCTTATCTGTGCGATTTGAGCTCTCAGGCTATCTCTTTGGCTGGTCACTAAATTTGTTCACAGGGTCTATACCATATTTGAAAATTGATGGATATTTCATTATCTTAAATTTGACGTCCACAGGGACATCAATGGTTCAATCGCTTCCCTGGTTCAATCACTTTCTTGGTTCAATCACTTCTTTATTTTTCTAAGTCCCTTGATCTCTTTGAATCCATTAAACTCATTGAACTCGTTGAACCCATTGAACTAATTTGGTTCAAGGTTCAATGGTTCAATGGTTCAACGGTTCATTCCTTTATTCTTTGAAGTCTTCTTTTCTTCACTACCCTCCACAAGGGCACTTGGTCTCTTCGCTTTGGGGCATTCCTTTGAACTGACCGATTGAACCAACTAAGGTTCAATGATGCAAAGGTTTAATGGTTCAATCACTTTCTTCTTGTGTTCCACTTGACTTCTTGAACCAATCAATTGAACCAACTGCTTATTGAACCATGCTTTAAACCAAGCTTTGAACCAATTTGGTTCAAGATGGTTCAATCCAATGAACCCTTTGATTGAACCAAAGCATTGAACTGCTTGGTTGAACCAAATCATTGAACCAATTGAAGCGGTTGAAATTTGAACCTTGATGAAGCTCTTAACTCTTGCCGATGATGTTGAACCTTTGAACTTGTTGAACCCTTGAACCAAAATGGTTCAAGGTTTAACGGTTCAATGGTTTAATGGTTGGATCTTTGTTTAGATGCTTGTCGATGGACATTTTTGATTGAACCAAGATGTTGAACCAATCCTAAAAATGACTAAGTGTTGGAAACTAATTCTTTTGATTGAACCCATATGTAGAAGCCTTTGAACCTGTAGAAATGAACTTGCTTGTAGAGTCTGTAGAAACAAAGTCCATAGAAATCAACTTATAAAGCCCATTAAATTTGGCTTGCAAAGTCTATATATTCTTGTGAAGCTTGAAAAATGAGGAATTTGAATGCCCATGACAAATTTTGGAAAGGGAAGAGACAATTTTGGTATGTAGGACCAAAATAGTTTAAATGTTGTCCTAAAAATGAGTGATATTTTTGGGGGACAACACACACTATGAGAAAATATGTGCAACAGATAAAAAATGGTGTTGTATACTTGAACACTCTACCAAAAAACATTGAAAACTATGAATCATGCATATTGGTATAAAAATAAAATAAAATACTTTTAAAATTCAACATGGAATGTTGACATGAAGTATATCTAGTACACTCTTATATGTGTTCTCTCCCAATCCTCTCCACTAGTGGTCATAAATACTTCATGTTGTTCATTAACCATTAAAACAAGATGAACTAGTTATATTTCTTGAAGAATAAATTACAAGACTTAAAAATGATTCAAATTTTTTGAACCAATGTTGAAAATAAATCCCAATCCAAATTTGGCACACTATGGACTAATAATGGTGGTGACATGTTAATTACAAAGGAATTTGAAACCTCTCAACTAGATTGGAATCAAACATCATCTCAAAGTCCCTTACACTCCATAAAAAAAGGAGCAGTCAAGCAAGTGAACTAAACTATCATAAATATGGTTAAAGAAATGTAGTTTTTCAAAGGGGTTAATTTGTAATTCTAGGTATAATCAACTCAAAAAATATATATCTTCATAATAGGTCACCATCAATATCCCTATACATGGAGACTCCATATTATGTTTGGTGTGGTCATCTCCCTTTACTATGACATCTTTGGATTTTTAGATTCACATATTATGCATTAACTTCAAAGGAGAAAAAGAACAATCTGGAACTAATTTAATTTTTAAGGGATTATGGAATGTAAACCCTAGGTCATTACAGGGTATGAGTATAGTAAATTTGGATATGAAATTTAAAATAAATATAGCCTACTAATTTTTACAATAATTAACCTAATTTCATAGTTATAAAAATAGTAACAAAAGACATAAATAAGTACTTAGCTACAAACTGATTGAGATAGATGATTTGGAGGTTGAAAACTAACACATAAGCTGATTAGGGTGTCATGAACATGATCTAAGTGTGAAAAACCCTCCTAGATAGTAATGTGGTACCTTTGATAGTATCTCACTATGATAGTGTCCTACTTTCAGTAATAGTGCCCTTGTGTAAGGACTGATGTGAACCTATGGGGGTAGTTGTGTTTGAGTCCGATAGCCCAATCCCTATATAGATGAAAACTGTTTCATTGTCTATGACCTATTTTTATCTGATTTAGGAGCAAAACCTAAATCTCCATGTTGTTAGGGTATTTGAGTGGCACAAGTAGCAAAATTATGATGTTAGCTAGGTAGTTTAGACATCCTAAACATCCAGTTGTGTTAAAAGTTATCTACAAACCAATACTCTAAGGAGGGATAAAGTCTAATGTAATTCTCCTACTTAAGTGATTGGTTCAAGTGCAAGAGAATACTAGTATGAGTGTCAACTTGAGTGATTTGAATGAGGTTTGAGACTAGACATCTATATATTCTGAGCTTGGGATGGTTTTAGATGACTGTATGCAAAAGTGGGGTAGAATAGGGATCAATAACCTTGATTTTACACAACTAGTTTGTGTATTTTGAATTTTATTTCCATCTCATGGATAAAGGGTTAGAAGTCATGTATTTATAATGATTTGGTACTTTTACAGAGTTTAAAATAGGTCTAGGATAACCCTAGGTGTCTTAGGAATAGAAAAAATGTTATACCAATCCCCATAGTTTGTATAAATATGAGGTTTCATATGTTAAGTCTTGAATCACTGTCAATTAGAACTCATTTAATAGTGGTGTTTTTGATTTATTCCTAAATGAAGAGTGGTAGATTCTGATCACTAACTAATTATGAGGGCAAATCCCCATTGGTAAAAGATATAGCATCCTTAATAATGTTCATGATAGATGAAAAATAAGTTGGCTTTGCTTCATGAGGCAAAGGTGTATGGTTGAGCATTTGAAAAAGAATATATTTGAAAATAGTTGCTTTTTTGAGTAACTATACTATACAAATCTTAGCTAGTATATTCCTCAACTGATCCATAATATCATATGCTTTGTGTTAATTTGTAGGGCTCATTGTATTGTGTTGGGGATGATGAGGGAGCATGGGGTTATGTTTTTCTTATATAGGTTGGGGAGGCATATGATTCCATCTAGTAACAACTTGAGCTACATGATCTACTATTTATAAAGGGTGAGTGATAAAGTTAGGATGCAACAAAGATAGTCAATGGGTCTATGTGGAGGAGGAACAAAAGGAGTCATCTGAGCTCTCCAACATTGGGTAGTAAGCAAAGGTAAATAAAAATTGGCCATACAATAATTCTCTCCATAGAAAGGGGCTCAAGGTGAGGTAGACCAATGTGTGAAATAAGTTGAGTTCTAACTTGATCCATGAGAGGAGTGACATACATGTGTTTATTTCTACAAATGGCAGGTAATAGGCATGCAAGACAAACCATAATACTTTGTGTTAAAAATTAAAAAATGACATCCATCATGATAATCATGATGAAAATCTCAAAACTAAAAATTGAGAAAATAATGGAAATAATAATGTAACACCTAATGGTACACTAAGGTTTTAAGTTATATGTTTGAAGTAAGTCAGGTTCACCAAATGATTTTACTTATAATGGATTATGGAATGTAAACCCTATGTTTTTAAAGGGTTTGAGTATAGTAAATCAAGGTATAAAATATGAAATAAATATAACCATATATTTGCACAATAATTGACCTACTATGATATTTTTAAAAATAGTAATGAATGACACAAATAAGTACTTAGTTAAAAAATAATTAAAATAGATGATTTTGAGGTTAATAATTGGCACAAAAGCTAATCACCATGTCATGAATAGGATCTAGGTGTCATAAACCCTCTTGGATAGTAGAGTGGTACCTTAGAAAGTAGTACACCATGCTCGTGTCCTAATTTTAGTGTAAGTGTCCTTGTGTAGTGACTAATGTGACTTCTAGGAATAATTGTGTTTGAGTCTAATAAGCCTATTTCTATGTAAATGAAACTTGTTTCATTATTTATGACCTATTTTTGACTAATTTAGGAACAAACCCTATACCTCCATGTTGTTAGGGTATTTAAGTGGCATAATTAGCAAATGTGTAATGTTAGATGGGTAGGCTAGATATCCTCAACACCCCATTGTGTTGAGAGTTTCTTACATACCAATACTCCAAGGAGGGATCAAAAATGATGTAGTTCTCTCACCTAAGTGCTTGGCGTAAGTGTAAGTGAATGCTAATATGAGTGTCGACTTGAGTGTTTTAAATGAGGATGAAGACTAAAAACTTATATATTCTAAGCTTGAGATGGTTGTAGATGATTGTATGTAGAATCAAGGTAGAATAAGGATTAATAACCTTGATTCTACATATTTTTTTAATTTTGTTTGTGTATTTTGCATTTGATTTCCATATAATGGATAAAGAGCTGAAAGTCATGTATTTACACTGATCTAGTGCTTATGCAGTGTTTTGAATAGGTCTAGGCTGACCCTAGGTGTATTAGGAATAGAAAAGATATTTGTTGGGGTTTACATTTGGAAAAGAACACTAGCATGGTCTGTTGGTCACTAGCGCAAGGTGCTAGTGTCCAAATAACTATGCAAGTGTTTAGGTGGAAGAACTTGGAGAACTAAGGGCCTAGATCCCTATGGGAAAGTTTGGGACTAAATATGGGATGTCTAGGGATGTGTAGTCCCCACACAAAATTTAGATAAGGGTTAATAGAGGTTCTAAGATAGGTTTAGGGCTAAGCTAGGGATGGGTGGTCCCAAGTGACACTCATTGCACTCAAGTGATATTTTATATGACTACAGGAACACATGAGTTTCAAATACATGGTTTTGGGATACTTTGAGTCTTTAATATCATACAATCTATTTTATGATAACACCAACAACTGTATTATTGTAAGGGAAGTTGTCTTTGGTGAAACTATAAATAAATTGCAAGTATAAGTCTATAATTGAATCAAATAAAAAAATATGTCAAATTTTATGTTTTCAAGAAGGTTGATATGTAGGTTTCAAATAATGAAGGGGGAAATTATAATTGGGAAACACTTGAATCTGTATTGACTCCTATAATTATAAATGGCATTCCCCTTATACAAGACTGAAACTTCATTAAAAGATGTTTTGGTGGCAAAAATTAAAGGAGCTTCAAAATTAGAATCTGAGGCATTACTGATTAATAAAGATATATGGTAAAATATTCAAAAATGAGCCAAACAAATACTAAAATATGTCAGACTTGATGAGGTTGGAAAAACAAGCACAAGAAGTGCACACATAACCACACAATAATTAGAGAAATTCATATATGAATATGAAGATAAGATACAAAATATTACCTTGGAAGACCCTACTGATGAAAAAGTAATTTTTTTTTGACTTTGAACCTACTTATTTAAAACAAGGTAAAAAACCTAAGGCATGAAAAAATGTAATGAGAAGTGAGTATGATGCATTAGTCAAGAATGGAATTTATAAATGAGTTTATCCTTCAATCAACTATAAACTAATTGGTTGCAAGTAGGTATTTTGCAACAAGTATAAATAATATGTCTCACTTAAAAGGCATAAACCAAGGCTTGTCACAAAGGGATTTATATATAAATAAGGAATCAATTACAATGATACCTTTTTACCTGTAGAAAAATGGACTACCATTGAAACCATGTTGGCTTTAGCAGCTCACAATGGATGGAAAGTTTACCAAATGGATTTCAAAACTACATTTGTTAATGGTAATCTCAAGGAGATAGTATAAATGACACAATCTAAAGGTTTTGTTGTAAATGTAAAAGAGCACAAATAAAAATTATTGTATGGTTTCAAACAAGCCCCATGATCATGGTAAGACAATCTTGATGATCACCTCTTGAGTTCATGAACTTAAAATGTTTTGAGTTTGAAGATGCAACTCTTTATCAAAAAAATTTACAAAATAATTGAGAAATGTTGATGATATACTCATATTAGGAAATAATGAAATATAAGATACAAAATTAAAATTAGGCTTGATGAAAGGCTTTGAAATGAAAACTATGGTTATCTTCATTGTTATTTGGGTGCTAAAGTAAATAATAAAAAATTATATCTTCATCACTAAACATAAATACATTTTTGAAATTCTAAGTAAATTTGGAATGACATATTACAAACCTCTTAATACGCCCATAGAAAAATATTTGAAACTGATATTAGAAGATACCATAAAAATAACAACTGCTACTAAATACATATAGCTCATTGGAATTCTAATGTATGTGACCACAACTAGACAAGATATTTATTTCATTGCTGGTGTTCTTTCTCAATTCATGCAACAACTAGAGAAAGTCATTGGATAATAGTAAAAAGAGTCAGTCCTTAAATATTTTAAAGGAGCATAGAATTTTGGGCTCAAATGCTTTAGTGTTGGGGAATTCAAACTCGTTGAATACTTGGATTTTAACTATAATTGTGATTTTCAAGATGGAAAATCTAATTCAAGCTGCCTAATAAATATGAGAACAATAGTTATCATCAAGAAGTCAAAGAAGTAATCAATGTCAACAATTTATTCAACAGAAGCATAATACATGGTATATTCAAAGGACACTAGAAATATTTAATGGCTTATAACATTTGTTCATAATTTTTAGAACAATTAATTTCATCAACATCATTCATGATTGAAAATAAATATCCAATTCAAATGGAAAGTAATTTAGTATTTAATGATTGAACCAAACACATCAACATCAAATTTCATTTGATTTGGCATTATGTGAGTGATGGTAGTGTAAAATTGTTACATTGTCCTACATGAGAGCAACCAACAAACATCCTAAAAAAATCATTGGGGTGAGAAAAATTGAAAAGTTCATGGGCACATTTGGTCTCACAATAACCAGACTACAGATTAAGGAGGTGTAATATTATTGTAATATAATATTAATAGTCTTATAAATATATATAGGATATATTTTTCCTTGTAATGGTAAGTTACACAATCTTTGTAGGTAAATGAAGAGCAATACTGAATATGAAATGAATAGTCATAATTTTATCTATTTAATAATATAGTATCTCAATCATTGATTAATTTAAAACTCAAAATATTTTGGTATGTACCAAATCTCATCATCCGACTTGGCAAATTACAAATACTTATAGTTAGATGACACAATTGATAAATTGACTATTGATTTTATAATTGAATTTGTTGCTTGTGTAGATGGGGAGAAAATATGAGTCAATAATGGACTTATCGGTAATAATATTCCATTCCAAGAGGAAGTGGTAGATTTTATGTAGAGCTAAAATATTAATAATTATAGTATTTTTGAATAAAAGTCAACTGTATTCATGGCTTTTACAAATTTAGGTATCAAAACAATGGCAGGAGACACTATTTTAGACTTAAAAAACATATCGTCTAACAATTCATAAAGATGTGATTAGATGGGTAAATTAAGTCCTACCATCCTACCAAAAATACCAAATACATTATTATAGTTAGGACTAAGGAGATCTTAAGGTAGAAAACCTAATAATTTCCCTACATACCATTCAATATCCATAGTGAATGAAATATTCAAAAGTGGTAGAATATGGTGTTATAATGATGTATAATATCAAAGTTTAAATACAAAGTTAAAACTTAGATCTTTGGTGAGAACTACTATAATTAATTTATTGTTCGGAGACCAATACTCAGTGAGGCATTGTTAATAAAGACACGTTTGGTGTAATTATCTAGCATTCACAAAATTTTTGGAGATCAAATAATCATTAGGGCATTTATCATTTTTGAAGCTATCATTTCCCATTAATCACTTTAAGAACATGATGGTTATGAGTTTTTATATTGTTAAAATTAATTTTATTTATGTAATTTACTATTTTTCAACATACTTTTTATAATGGTTTCCACTATTTAAATCCTTGATAATTAAATTATGTTCATTTAGGCCTTACTAACACTCAACATAAGTTCCTTAAGATTACATTATTTTTATGGAGCTTTAATTATCACATCCATTTTAGGGTAAAGATAATAGATTTTGTTTTGCAAGTTATAGGGTTAAAGCATAAATATTGGAGAAAAGAAACATGAGATTAGGCCAATCGAACATAATTGTTTATTCATTACTATCTTTGTCAACTATGTAGAGTGCATTTGCTGATTTTCACTTGTATGAAATGCTCATGGTTCTACACATTTTGTCTACAATTAGTTTCAGATTTTTGGGTGAGGTTACTTTCATTGATGATCACAAATACTACATTAAAACTAAGATCATTGTCCCTAGATCTCAATTTATTCAAGATACAGTTTTAAACTCTATGTGACTTCTCTACCTTTGAATTTTGAATAATTAATTATACATTATTACTATATTATACATTTATTAATCAAAAAAATAAAAGTGAAGAAATTATTAGTCCCTATCAAGGCAGGTACTATAAAAATCACTTGAGAAATTAATTTTTCTAAACTAGCCAATGCAAACATTTGATAAGACATATTAATTTACCAATTATAAATTTTAGCACCAAAAGATTAAAAATATTCTTTTAAATTTTATTATAAAATATTGTATTTATATCAATATAAAAATTTTTAAAAAATAAAAAAAATCAATATAATAATATTTATTTACTTATTAAAATAATAATAAAAAAAGCATCTAAATTATTTATTGTGCCACCAATTTTTCATGGTAAATGTCCCTTGAAGAATTTTATCATTGGTATAACTACACATAGTATCAAATGCAAGATATCTTCATATTATTTTATTTTGTCTTATCTTGCCTGCCATAGCCAAGACTGATAACTATAATCACTTGGTTATGTGGGTAATAAATATAATCACATGGAAATATTTTTTATTTATTACTTTTTTGAAATTAGGACCTAGATTGATAACATTTTATTGTACATTGTAGCTTAAGGCATGGATTGATCTTACACATTTTTCTTTTTCCAGTTATTTCTCCCTGGTAATATTTACTACCATTGCTTTTGAATTTTGTGCTTTTTCTTTTATTAGTGGAAAGAACATGAATGTGAGACAAACATACAAACACAAATGTGTAGGTAAGGAATATTATTTCGGTTTGTTCTTCTTCATTATCTTTTCATCATTACATGCATTGTTGTGTTGATCTTGTTTAGAGTTTTTTTTTGATTGGCTTAGTGGACTCTATCCATGTTGCTAGAATATTCTAATATAGTGCAAGGTTCACAATGTTTTTCACTTTTGGTGTATCATTATATTTTTATACCATTAGTAGGTCAGATCTCATGTAGTTTATCTCATTTTTATCGTACAAAAGAACTTTCTAGTTTTTTTTTCCTATCATCAAGACTGAGCTCATGTAGTTAATTATTTTTTGTTTCCATTATCAGGTATGTTGATTATTATTGTATTTTAATTATTTCAATTAAGTGGGAATACTTTTGTCCAACTCATTTAAATAATAATATAAAATATTAGTGTCTTAATAATTGTTTTTTTTTCAATTGAATAGATATTTTTAATAGTTTATCCCATGATAATTTATTTTATATGTTGTTAGTTAAGTAGATATATCCCACATTTCAAGTACATTATATTTTGAGCTTTTCAAAACATTTTTAGCTAAGATTATCACTTCACAATTACATCTCAAGTTAAACTAAATTTGATTTCCACTTGATTTAAAACTAATAAATTTAACATGGACAATGAAAAAAGAGCCAGCCCTAAAATGGAGTTTCAAACAAACAATAGGTCTCAATGCCATTTTATAATACAAATTGATTTCATATTTGTGAAAATCTAGGTTACATTAATATTTTTGTATTTTAATTTCTCTAGTCACTTACGTGGTGTGTGTACTATTATATTTAGATCAAAAAGTTGTAGGCATTATATAGTATTGTAGAGAATGAAAAGTTGTCCTATAGGTTTCTAATTGTTTTAGAGTCTCTCTCTCTCTCCCTCGTCTATGTGCATATTTTACATTTTTTAATGTATAATGTACATTTTCTTGTATGGATGTATGTATATATATATATATATATATATATATATATATATATACACACACACACACACACACATATATATTAAAGCTAGCCACAAGTATGTAGTTGCTTCGACATTGAATTATAAAATGTCTATCACACATTTTGCATTTGTTACCCTATCTTGTTTTTAAAGTTTGTGTATACAAAGATGCTCATCAATAAAATTGCATATCAATTCATAGACTTATTTCAAATTATATTTTTAAATATTAATAATAGATATAATCTTTTAAATTTTACACATAATCCTCCAATTTAAATAAATTTATAAATGTTCTTAAATATTTTAGAAGCAATAACTTAAAAAATTAGAGATCAATTCAGGTATTGCTTTCAGTTCAAGTTTATAGCTATTAAGAATTGATACTTACTTTCATATTTTTAACAACATACCTTAGTTTATGCCTTCTAATTTATTGTTTAAAAATTTTTTGGAAGATTTATAAGGTTTTTTTTGGGAAATAATTATGAGTCAACATATCAAAAAAATTTGTGACTTAATTTTATATGTTATAAGATCAAGTATCCTCAAATACCTCTATCATAAATTATTTGAAAGTTATGTATTGAGAAAATGTATTTGTACATATTATTACCATAAATAAATATCAAATATCATAATGTTAATAATATTTTATTTTATAAAATTTTAATCTTAATTTTAGAAACAATACTAAAATAAACAGATTAAATTTTTAATGCTAGACTACTTATAATGAATGTCACTGTTCATCAAATATACCATCATATCAAAAAATTCTACATCTTTTTCATTTATCTTTTTTTCCTTGTCATGATTATAAGTTTATGGAACTAAATATCTATCCCTCTTTGTTTTTAGGTATTTGATGTGATGTTAAATTTAAGTATGGTTTATAAGTCTGATTCCTTGTCAAGAAGTTTTATAGGTCTTAGATGATAGATTTTATAGGTTGTTTTATAATTCATTTTAAAATATTTTGGCCAAGTAATGGCATATATCATGTGATTTAAAGTATTAAAGTTATGATTTTTTTAAGATTATATTTGAATGACTTTACCAACCTCCTATATTTTTCTTAAGGAGAAAAATAGTATGAATATTTTTACTCTTTAGAAAAGTAGTAGTATGAAAGATATCAAGATCAAACCTACTCCATAGATAGAGCATCAAAAATGTTGGATGGAAGAGAATGATCCTACAAATGGGTTGTGTTTGTTTCATTCCCTTCCTATATTATTGAATCATTTCCATCTCATTCTCAAATATCTTCCATTCTATTTAAAATTTATAATTTCCTAGAGGTCGACTAAGAGAGAATAGAATTATGAGAAGGATAGGTATGAATTCTTGAGCTAGAGCTATGATATCTTGGTGTTCTATGGATGGTAGTTCCATGCCATTCTATTTTCAATATCTTGTTAAGAAATCCATAAACTATCAACTGATGGACATGTTCATGAACATCTACAAAAACCTAAAGACTCATCAGAAAAAATCATGTGGTAATGGTAATATGCATATGTATGTTATGGAAAGTAATCTCAATAAGTAATTTCAATGTACAAATTCTACATTTTTTTATAATTTCATCCTTTTCAAATAATTTTTTCAAACCAAGTTAAATTCAAAAACCTAGTTATGGTTTTTGATATCACACTTTAAATAAGTCAAAAATAATTACTAGAATTACATCTTAGCTTGATTATTGTAATCCCTATTTTACATGGATAAAGATGTCATTTGTTTGGGGATTCATTGAATACTATCACAATCACATTAGTCACTTCCATATATTACATGTGCCTTAATGCACATAGATTATTATCATTTATTCAAGAAGATGCATACAATTACACTAGTAATAAATACACGGCATACACGGTTAGTGATATAATGAATCACACATAATGTGAACATATAAATACATAATTAAATGGAGAATTTATGCACAACCTTGAAATTAATAGAGCAATAAGGAAACACAAAAAATGTGTACATAATAACCATATCTTCATGATATTCATAAAAATCCATAATAAACTAAAATGTTAGTCATAATAATAATAATCCACTTATCATAGAAATATAAAAAATCACTCTCATTATTGCATCTTAGCAAGTGAAATATGAAATACAACTTGTATTAAGAACAAACTCTACTAGAGCTAACACATGTTCTACTTAGTTATCCATTTACTATTAAGAAGTAAAATATGAAATAAAAATCATAGAAAGAAGAATATCTACTAGAGATAACATCTATTTGACTTGATGTTCTACTCATTATCAACAAGTAAAATAGAGAATAAAAATTGTAGTGGGAACACCATCTAGTAGAGTTAATATCTATTTTATCTAAGAATCCATTCATTATCAACAAGTAAAACAGGAAATATAAATCATAATAGGAACACCATATAATGGATATAATATATACTTTACTTAGATTTCCATTTTCTATAAAAAAAAAATAGAAAATAAAATTTGTAGCAGGAACATCATCTACTAGAAATAATATCTATTTCACCTAAGACTCCATTTGTTATCAAGTGAAATAAGAAATATAACTTGTAGAAATAACACCATATCCTAGATCCAACATAAATTTTACCTAGGACTTCATTAATTATTTTATTATAAAAAAGCTTCTCCAATAGTAAAATCCTTCTACAAAGAGGAAGGTTCTAGTCTGAAGTATTGAAAAAATGCATATTGGTTTATTTTAAGGATGTAAAAGGAGAATATTAACATTGAGCCCCTTAACCCCTTACCCTCCATTAGCTTTTAGGAGAAAAAACATAACCCACATGTATCATGTTACTCCTATCATCATGATAATACACCCTTTCCAACATCCATATACATCTTATTAGAGTACCAACCATTAACACATGTGGATCTGATGGCATTACCTACCACAAAACATTACATGAACCATTCATAGTTAACTCAACATATCTCATGGTTTTTACATATTGGTTAGATAACATCATAGCACGTTCACATAAGTTCATGTCCATTTAGAAATATATATCTATCATATCACAATACATAATATGCTTATGCAATGCCATAACCATGGATGTAAGAAATTTTCTTGTAACAAGCTAATAAAATGAATATATTCAATGTGTATATTTAAAATAATAATAGAAATACCTCTAAATGTCAATTAGTCATATAGAAGCACATGTATAAATTAACCTAGAATCACACCATAAAAAGGGTCCTCATCATAGATAAGTCAATAATAATTCTCAAAGACTAGAATAGAATTAACTAATCTCAAATGTATCAAAACCCTTAGTAATGGAAAATTAAAATTCTAAGCACACCAAAGGATCCCTAGTGGGAATGTAAACCAATAGTAAATGGATATAAAACAAGATACATGAAGATAAAAAATCCTTATATAAACTTCATCCTCAAAGTTATTGGGTGTGAAGAAGATAATTAAGGGATACTATTTATGACCAATCATCCCTTGAAGTTTACCTTTATCTAAACTAAAATAGGTAATCATTAATTATTATTTTTATATAGTAATAATAATTTTAATATCAAATAAGGTTAAGGATAGAAGGCTAAATGATAAGCCAATATCTTATTCAACTTAGAAAATTGAAATAATTTATCTACAGGAGATTTAAATACATGGTTGGATAATAGCTAAGAAGTTATCTAATGGACTAATGAAAATTTTAGCCTTAACCATTTGAACCAATTAAAGGAAGTTCCTTCTTTGAATGACCCTTGAAATCCACACAATGTGGACATCCCCAAGGAAAAATGGTCCATAAAAAAATTATTGTTGTATAAGAAAAATAATGATCCTCCAAAATGAATTGAGAAATATGTCAAAATATTATTAAAATAAAGTGTTGCATCCATACCTAAGGCTTAGAAAAAGTAACGATGAATCAAACTATTTTCTACTTAAAGCCAACCTCTTAATATCATCTTGATGGTGACATAAGAATAGATTACGAATGAAAAGAAAATTATGAATAAGTCACATAAGGGTAGGGTATAAGGGAAGGCTCATTAGATGATGATGCCATTCCTAAATGTGATGATACATTAACGTCATTAATATTTTTTTTGGATATCTAGTAGGGCCTATTTTGAGATAACATCCATTATTGCCAGTTAAAAAATGGAATTTGAGATTATATAACTTCCATGACAATTAGTCAAGATAGGAATTACATAGATACCGTAATGATGAATTAACTCCCATACTTCTTGAATCCATTTATTTTCATAATAATTTGTAATTAAAAGCTCTGTTAGGTGTAGTGGTAATTGGCTCCATATATTGGGATCCATTGGTTTAGAAGGAGGATAAACAAGTAAAACTAAAATATGAGGAGGTTCAACTAGATGGGTTGATAAGGACTATTTACCTACATTGAAAAAAAAACATTTCCTAACTTATAACAATAAGATCACCTTTTTATATATAGGAGTAATACATAGAGAATTAGTGTTGGGTTATAGTTTCATTTCTAACATGTATAACATCTTTACATAAAATCACATAATCAGTCTTCTATGGGGGTCTAGTAGGGGTGGAAACCATATATGGAGCCCCCCTTGACAGTTTGAGGGCAGTCCCCTGAAGAGAAATGTTTGTGAAAATACATTGTAACATAAAATATTGTAATTTCATAGTACATCTAGACCATTCACTATTAGGTCACATATATAATGATAGAAATTATATTGATATATTTTTGACCTAATGTGTAACCCTCCTTTGATATGAGGGCATTGGAATCATGATGATGTACTATGTTTGATTGAAGAGGATATTATAGGGGATGTATTGCAGGTTAATTCCTTCATTTATTACAATGAATAAGAGAATAATTGGCTTTTTCTATGTGGATGTAGTCCATATTTGGTGAACTATATTAAATCTATGTCTCTCTTGTATTATGCTTTTTAAATTTTATTTCCATCTTTATTTCATTAATATTTCTTTGTGTTCTATATTCCTAACAATTGGTATTAAATTTGAAGGTTTATCTGGTAAATAAACTCTAGGAAAAGACGGTTCTTATTTCAAGTGAGAGAAATGGTAGAAAAAGACAAGTTTAAGGTTGATATGTTCAATAACCAAAAGTACCAGCTATAAAAGATGCAAATGGAGGAATATCTATATCATAGGGATCTTTTCCTACCACTAGGTAGAATAGCAAAGAAGCTGGTGACTATGAAGAATGAAGAATGACAGGTTATTGATAGAAAGACACTAGTAACAATATAACATTGATGGCCTTCAATATTTTAAAATAAAAGACAACAGATGATGTGATAAACACAATGGATAAAGTGTATAAAAAACCCCTTAGCCTCTAACAAGGTATTTTTTTTGAAGCATTTATTTAATATGGAGATGTCAGAAGGTGGGTCTATTGCTTATCATTTAAATACATTTAACATGGTCACAGGACTAAAATTTGATGATGAAGTTAGGGATCTTTTGATTTTATTCTCATTACTAGAAAGTTAGAATGACTTGGTCATGGCTATGAGTAATTTTGTCTCTAGTTCAAATAGTTTAAATTTTGATGATGTTATTGGTGTTATTCTAGTGAGGAAATGTGATGGAAAAGCATAGGTGAGACATCAGGTAATGCTTTCACTATAGAGAGTATGTGAAGATAAAAGGATAAAGGAAAGGGCCTAGGAAATCATGGGAAGTATAAGAAGGATAGATTTAAATCTAGAGGAGCATTGGTGTGTTAAATTTTCAAGAATAAAGGATGCCTGAAGAAAGATTGTTGGTTTCAAAAAGGAAAACAAGGAGATGGACAACAAGATAAAAATAAGGAAGTAAATATAGTAGGTGATGTGTTATAAGATGTTTTAATCCTTTCATTAGATAATATTAATGATTCTTGGGCATTAGATTCAGGGGATTCATTTCATGCTACACCCCATAATAAATATTTTCAAGACTATATTCAAGGTGATTTTGGATAGGTTTATTTGGGTGATGGTAAACCTTGCAAAATTATTGGAAAGGGAAAGATAAAGATAAAAATATATAATGGAAATAAATGGTTGATAAAAGAGTTGAGGCATGTTATTGAGTTGAGAAGAAATATAATTTTAGTAGGGTAGTTGGGAAGTGAGGGATTCATAGTTACATTTGCATAAAATTCATGGAAGGTCACTAAAGGATCACTGGTAATAGCAAAAGGAGAGAAGGTAGGTACATTATATTTATCTACTAGTAATTTTGAATCTTCTATTAATTTAATTTCTATAAAAGCATATACAAAATTATGTCACGACAGACTTGGAAACATGAGTGAAAAGGGGATGCAAATTCTCAACTCAAATAATTTGTTTCCATATTTGAAGAAGGTGGATTTGGATTTCTGTGAGCACTATGTGTATGGAAAATAAAAGAGAGTTAGATTTCTTAGAGATGGTAAGACAAAGAAGGATGAAAAGTTAGAGCTTGTGCATATATGGGGATTGACTCAGGTATCATCCCTTGGTGGCTCTTCTTATTATGTTACTTTTATTGATGATGCAACTAGAAAAACTCAGGTTTATTAAATATAAAAAAATCTAATGTTTTTGATACTTTTAAAAAATGAAAAGATTTGGTTGAGAATAAGATAGGAAATAAGTTAAAGTGTGTCAAATTAGACAATGAACATGAATATTGTAGTAAGGATTTTGATAATTACTATTTATCCCATGAGCTTCATAGAGATAAGATGCTTTTAAGAACACTAAAACAAAATGGTGTGTTAGAAAGGATGAATAGGACAATCACAGAGCATGCAAGGAGCATGAGATTACATGCAAGGTTTCCCTTACATTTTTGGGTAGATGCTATGTATACTATTGTTTACTTAATAAATAGAGGGCCTTCATGTCCTTTGGATGGTGTCATTCCATAGGAAGTATAGATAGGTAAAAGGTATACTATTCCTTTTTGAATACTTTTGATTTTGAAGCATTTGTCCATATTGATAAATAAAATAGAACCAAGCTTGAATCAAAATCCAAAAAATATACTTTTATTTGATATGGAGTTAATGATTTTGGTTACTATTTATGGTATTTTGAAAATCATAAAATCATTAGGAGTAGAGATGTGATCTTTAATGAGAAGGTCATGTATAGAGATTAGTTTCAAGGAAAGAAACAAGAAAAGCCAAATATAGAATATGTAGTACTTGATAAAATCACTAAAAATAAAATTCTAAAAGTGTCAAAAAATTAGAGTGTGCAACAACTACAACAACAACAAAAAGTACCTCAAAATCTTGAAAGTGCAGTTAAAATGTTGACCAAAGTAAATAGACTCATTAAACTATACTCTCACTTTATTATCTATTATTGACTGATGGTGGTGAGCCAAAAAGCTATAAATATGCAATATAGGTAGAAACCATAAAAAAGTGGGAATAATGCATGAAAAAAGAGATGGACTCCTTTGTACATAACCAAAGTTGGGATTTGGCTTAGTTGTTTGTAGGTAAAATATCATTTTAGAATAAATGGGTTTATAGATTGAAGGAAGAAGATGGAGGTAAAAAGTGGTATAAGGCCAGACTTGTTGTAAAGGTGTTTACACAAAATAAAGGTATAGATTTTGACAAAATATTTTATCTAATTGTTAAATGACTTCCATACAAACTATTTTAAGTTTTGTAGCAATATAATATTTTCACCTTGAAAATTTATATGTGAAGATTGTTTTCCTTCATGGTGACTTGGAGGAGGAAACATACATAGATAAGCCATATGAATACAAAGTCAAAGGTAAGGAGAAAATGGTGTATAGGTTGAAGAAGAGTTTGTATGGCCCAAATCAAGATCCAAGGTAGTGGTATTTAAAATTTGACATGTTTATGACAAAATAAGATTATAGTAGATGTCATTCTAAACATTGTGTTTAGTTTAAGAGATTATATCATGAAATCTATATTATCTTGTTATTGTATGTAGATGACATGTTTGTTGTAGGGTCTAACATGCATGATATAAATGAGCTCAAAAGAAAACTAGAAAATTTATTTTTAATGAAGGATTTGGGTGCTGCAAAGCAAATCCTTGGTATGAGAATAACAAGAGATAGGAAAAATAGAAAATTGACATTGTCTCAAAAAGAGTAAATCAAAAAGGTGTTAATCAGGTTCAATATGCAAGATGCAAAACCAGTGAGTATACCTTTGGAAGGGAACTTCAAATTAAGCAAGGAAAAGTGTCATAAACCCAATAAGAATTCAATTACATGTCTAAAGTACCATATGCTTCAACATTTGGAAGTTTAATGTATGGTATGGTGTGCATGAGAGCAAACATTGCTCATGCAGTGGGAGTTATCAGCAAGTTTATGAAAAATATAGGAAAGAAGCACTGGGATGCAGTTAAGTAGATTTTTAGGTACTTGAGAGGGACCATTGATAGACATTTATTCTATGAAGGGTCAAATTTTACCTTACAAGGATATGTTGATATAGACATGGCTAGAGATTTGGATGGCAAGAGGAGCACCACATGTTATGTATTCATTATTAGTGACACAATAGTTAGTTGGATTTAAAATTTGTAAAATATAGTTGCTTTATCAACTATTAAAGTAGTTTATGTTGCAACTATAGAAGAAAGCAAAGAGATGATATGGATGTAATAGTTCATGGAAGAGTTGAGGTAGAAGTAGGAAGATTGTAGGTTGTATAGTGATATCCAAAGTGTGATTCATTTAAAAAACAACTCAACATTTCACTCAAGAACTAAACATATATAATTCAGGTATCACTTCATTCATTCAGTTTTGGAGGATGGTTAACTGAAATTGGAAAAAATCCATACAAGTCAAAATCTTGTAGATATGTTAACAAAGGTAGTCACAAAGGAGAAGTTGAAGAGTTTTTCAGCTTTAATAGGTCTTCAAGGATAATAAGGAAGATGAGAAATATACCAAGTTCGAAGTTAAATGAAAATTATAAGGAAGAGTTGTAGCAGAGGAGTTACAATAATTAGTCTCCAAGTGGGAGATTGTCAGATAGTGGACCCTGATATTATTATAATGCCTAGTTCTCGATAGGTGGGTGTGCGGGGGCTTTCCCCCTACTATGGTCACCATGGAGTTCCATAGGAGGGGAAATGACCATACACATAAGCCCCCCTGATGGGGGTTTAGGGGCAGTGACCCCAAAACAATTATTTTATGAAAAAATACATTGTAAAATATTGTAATTTTATAGTAAATATGGACTATTCACTATTAGATCATAGATCTAATGGTAAAAATTATTTTGGTACATTTTTTCACTAATATGTAACCTTCCTTTGATATGAAGACATTAGAATCATGACAATGTACTATGTTGGAGTGAAGAGGAGATTGTAGTGGATGTATTGTAGGTTTATCCCTTCATTTGTTGGAATGAATAAGAAAAGAATTGGTTGTATCTATGTGGATGTAGCCCATATTGGGTTAACCACGTTAAATATGTGTCTCTCTTGTATTGATTTTTTTCATTTTTTTCTATATTTTTTTCATTAATATTTCTCTGCATTCTATATTCCTAACATGACAATTTACCTACATTAAACAAAAAAAAACCATTTCTTGACTTATAATAATAAGATCACTTTTTTTATACATAGGAGTAATACATATAAAATTAGTGTTGGGTTATAATTTCATTTTTAACATGTATAACATCTTTACACAAAAACACATAATCGGTCTTGATTTTAATTTTATTTGTGTTGAAAGTAGATTTTTAGGAAAGAGTATAAGTATTAAAAATAAACGAAGCTTTTACAATCCAAAAGATAAAAATATACAATAAACATGTATTTATTTACAAAAATTTAACAAAATGAAAGATTTAAATAATAAATTTTCAATGTAAATATAAAATTTAAAGTTAATTGATAATTTTCTAGTATTCATAAGTTCATAAATTTTCATTGTCGGAATATAATGAAAGAGAATCTAAAATGTACTCAAACTTAAACTTTGTAAAACAAAATTAATAACTAAAATTATCTAACATATATGAAGATAGCTCATCTCCATAAAGTTAGACACACGAATAGCATCATGGCTTGTCAACTCATGTGGCAATAGACTTTATGACTTTCTAAAATATTTTCAATTTAGGTTGGTCATGATGAAGATACAAGATGACTCCAAAATCAAATTCTGACAATTAAGGCATAGGTCAACATGTTTAAAATCATTTCATGGTTCTAATATATGTACTAAATTTATTTATCCATCATATCAGTTTAAAAAAAATGTGTTGGTAGTATTTCAACTTAATACAAAATGCAATCAACATAAGTTGTAAAAGGAGATAGTGTACTCGTTAACTATTTCTATATATGTAAAAGAAGATAGTGTACTAGTTAACTAATTCTACATGTCAAATTTATATTATGTCAAGAAAAATTTCAAGGGTAACACTTATCATTGTAAAGAATCTACAATATTTGATCAATAACACACCTTCAAAATGGTAAGATTAGTTTCATGGTTGGGAACTTGGCAAATTCTAGATTTATACTTTTACTTCCAAAACTATAAACTTGATTCTCCCCTGGGTGACACTATTCAAAACAACTAACATTAATTTCACACTCATAATTATTGTTAAAAAAATATTTTCAAACATTAAAAAGATATCTCACTAAAGAGTTGGTTCATAACTTACTCAATCATACTAAAAATGAGATACATCTTCATTTCATTTTCATAACTCGAGTAATGTGAGATAAAATTTGACAAAATCCCTTATCAAAATTGATTACTTAAATCATTTATCTTAGAGGTTATAATGTTATGATCATTTTTTTATTAAGATATAATTATGGGCAACCTTGTCCATTCAAGGCTTCAAGATTAATATTATAATATAAAAACACATTAATAGAATTGGCTTGAACCGCATATTCAAGGGTAACATTTCTTCCAGAATATAAATATGTATAGGGTAAGTTATTCAATGGAAAAATAAAAATTTAGAATAGGAAGGTCATAATGAAATATGACTCATCATTAAAAATACTAATTTTAACTAATGTATCTTAGCAAATATAGTTACAAGCATCTATCTAGTTCATCCACTCCAACCAGCAAGGAGAGTACAGAGGAGAGACTAGTCTTGGTTTTCTCCTCTCTATTCTAGCATGTCATCCAAAAGAGATGTCCAACTCCCCTTCCCCCCTCCCCCCACATTTTTTTCTTGTTTATTTTTTTGAAAGGGGAAACCTTAGTACCAACTAATTTATAAGATGAAGGCACTTTTGTAGATATGGAATATATCAAGCTCAAACTTGATTCACACATAAAGGTTCAAAAACTATGGATTGAGGAAAATGATCCTGCAGAGGGGGCATGTTTTTTTCAATCCCTCCCTCTATTACTAGATCATTTCCATCTCATTTTAAAATCTCTTCCATTCTATTTCAAATTTATAATTTCCCAAATATTGACTAGGAGAGAAAAGAAGTATGAGAAACATGGATATAATGTTTAATGGAAATAATGTGTTTACTTGACATAAAAAATGATTATTACTTGGAAAAATGAAATATGCATTAAGATAAAAAGAACACATATCCATAAAGGAAAGCAAATGAATTTATGAATTTCATTTAGTTCTTGATTTTAAGATAAAAAATAACATTTCTTTCTCATTCCTTGAAGGTTCAATTCTGATGGATATCAAAAAGCTCTTTTATATTTATCATTTATCCTATTTATAAAGATAAGAGGGAATGGGCCGAACCTTCACATTCCATGTAATTTCTCATATTCATATTTTTGTCCTATTAAATTTTCACTCCTTTCAAAATTACACAAGATAAAATGCAACATTCCCAAAATAGAAAGCTAAAAAAATGGAAAGAAAAACCTGCAAACTTCTCTATGAAGTATTTTTTGGGGTAATGGTTGGTGTCAAGGAACCTGTAGTAATAATAGAACATTTGAACTATTGTTTGCTTTGAATAGCTTTAAATTTTCTAAATTTTTTTTAGTACCTCAGTAATTTCATTCCTTTTTGGTAATACCACGAGCTTGTAAAGCATTAACCACCTTTATAAAACTAGCAACATAATATTTAAAGATTATACGAGTTTAGTCAATTGATTAATCATTTCTCCCAACAACATGTGAATTTCACTCAGCACGGTCATGGAAGTAACACTGAAGGCATTCTCTTTGAATAACTCCTCATGAATTAGCTTCTCAAACTAAGTTTCTATTTCATATGTGGTGTAAAGGGTGATTATGTGCTCTTTGATTATATCACAATGTATTTCATATATATTGGAAGAAAGAAATTTTTGCTTCTCTTAAAATGTTTACTTGTTTTCATAATTCTTCAACTGATCTATTTAAGATTTTCTTCCTTTGCTATATGCATTTAGATCACTTGCAGGTGATGTCATCTTCTAATTTTTTTAAAGTTCTAGCTTTTAACATGATTTATGTTTCAACACTAATCATTACATGAACATCATACTTCATGTTATTCCAAACTTTTATTTCACTATCACATGATTTGATTTATTGATTAATATTTATTATTTCATTATCAATAGCCCCATATAGTTTCAACACTTCCTCAATATAATTAATCCAGCTTAATAATACTTCCTTGGCCCAAGCTTCTAAATTTTTCCATTTGAGTTGTATTTGTTAATGGTGTAAATGACTTATTTGTTTGATACTAGGAACTTGGTAAGGAACATATGCTTGTAGTGCTATATGTGTGTTGGCTCGATTAAGAAGATAATTGACATATCCTGCCAACTAATTGATATGATATCTAAGTTATTCTTGAGTGAGCTCATCCTGATCGGACCTCTTGATCATTTAATAATTGGTCTCATATGGGTTATGAATGGGAATTTATCTAGTTTCCTCCCCAAATTATATCATCTTGAGAGTGTAATCACTCACAATCATTTCTTCTACATTTTTCTCCACATTGGGATCAACAATATCTATAAATCATTCTCCCAAAGGGTGCGACACCAACCTAGAAGTGGATTTAACTTTATTCAGAGGGGGAAAATTAATAATATAAACAACCAAATCAACATAAAAATATGGAATGTCTTCCTCTACTACCTCTTTCTCTTATTTAGCATGGGTTGCATCCATTGAAATGACATATCACTGAAGGTAGTCATTTGAGATCCAATAAGAGGTGGTGCATGTTGATTTAGAGGATAATATTTTGGAAGCAGAGAAATGGTATGGGAAAATAAATTGAATGAATGAATTAATACCTCAACTTATTTACTGGGTAACTATTGAGTTACATCCATGGTTAAGGCAATGCACTATTGGGTAGTGTTGGGATGAGAAGAGAGGGGTCACCAAGAGATAAATAATATTATAACATAATAAAATTGTTTACTTACAATCTAATTTCCATAATAGGGATTAATTCATAAGTTTTAGCAATGGATTTCATATACTTGGGATCTTTCTCATCACCATCCTCAAAGACTGAAGAACTAGATGACTGAATCAATAAACTAGTACTACTCTTCTTTGGAGATGTTACAAGGGTTTATTTTGTAGGGGATGATTTCCTTGATATCTTAGATTAACCCAATTATATAAGTTATGCCATTTTATTATCAAACTATTTCTTAGTTTTGACTAGGATAACATTAGTTCATCCCTGTATATCTACAAGCTCTGTTATTAACCAAATTGATGGTCGAAAAAGGAGTAGTAAATTTATTAGCATATCTAGGGTCAATGAGATCTGTCATGTCATCCACCATGTCAATTAGACCCATTAATTTGTGAAATCCTTGTTCTAATAAATATTCATCTTTCTCTAATATCACCTAATCACTTCATACTCATTGAATAAATCTATCCAGTAATCCTCTAAGTTAGGAATTGTATACACATAATATTTTGAAAATTTTATCGATAACTAACACTTTCTATACTGTAAGAACCCATCAAGTCTCAACCTCTATGAGTTCACACCTTAAGGGGTACACTGGGAAAGGGGTGGGTAGGCTATTGGTGCTTTGTAGGATTATTGTCCCTTTTGCTACTCGTTATCTACACACATGTCTCTTGAAAACATTATCCCTAGGCTTGTTCTTCTCTATTGTACCTTTTCCAGTCATTTGTTAAATTTTATCCTTCTATTCCTCACCTTAATCCCCTTTTGTCAATAGGTTGTACTAGGTCAACTAGTTTAACCCTATATAGGTTTAGGTAATTTTTACTTAGTAACTAGTTTGGCCTTTGGTCGACTTAGTTCATGACCTAGTGAATAATTATCTAAAACTGTGCTAGGTCAATTAGGTTGACTCTATTGGCCAAGAGTTTCATAAGGGTTTAGGGTCATATGCACCTATATATATATATAAGTTCATTTAACAATTATTTAAATAAGAGAAGAAGAATTAAGAGATATTTCCCATTTGATTATCTACTATTCTACTTGAAGAACAAACTTAGGGTTTCATAATTTATTTGAAGATATGGATCTTGTCTTATGGATAAGTCTTTTGGATGCATTAATAGGATGTGTAACCTAGATCTGATTTATCTTTGTCATCCTTAAACACCACAAAAAAATCTTGCAAAGCACCTTGGTCAAGGGAGAGATTGAGGCTCGATCGATTTATCTTCAAATGTAAGTATTTCTAACTTTGTTCCTCCTTTTGAAGAGTAGATAGATATGTATTTGTACTTCTCTTCTATTCGTTATGATTCTATATACATTGACATGAGTATATGTCTTTTATGCATGTTTAATTTTCTTGTTCATAATACCCACTTTGTGCCATAAGCTTTAGTGAGCACTAGATTAGATTTGCTTTACTTGTTATTAGTTTAGTGACATATCAAAACAAAAGACTCCCTTAGGGTTATTGCATGATTGTGCTTGATTGGAGGCTTTGAAACCCTCCCTAGAACTGTGTATTATGGTAAGAGATCCTCTAGTCGAGTCTAGAGGATCCCCATATTGGTCATGTTCTCTTTTAAAAATTGTGTCCCCAATCGAAAGTGTATGGTATTATCTATCTTCTTCTAGTTAGGATTTATTTATAGACATGATGCATTTCTAATTGCATACATTTTGATGAACCCAATGTGAACCTAACCCTTGTAGGTTTTTCTTCATTTATTTCATTATTTTATTTTTTATTTTTCATATATTTATGATGTTGGATCGACTATATTGACATAGTACTAACTTCTATGCACAGTTTTAACACAACTTGCATCAATATGACTTTATTCTATCTATGTATGTTATTATTTAGGTACAAGCTACTAGGTTGACCCAGTTGACATAATACATGATTTCAAACATTAAGTTCATCATATTAGGTCAAGCCAATTTACCCTATACACTTTTAGGCATCCAATTTAACATACTAGGTCGATCCAGTCGACCCTGTACATTTTTAGGTTGTCAACAATAAGTTTTAGCAAAGCTAGATCAACTTAGTTGACACAATTAGAAAAATTTCCAAGTTTTAATCAAGGTTCTTCAAAAACAATCTCACTTTACTACATCTTTCAACCCACCAAAGTTCCTTTCTATCCTTCTCTCTCTTTCCTTACAATCCTATTTTTCATAGTCTGCAATCTTTAAAACTACCCCTATATAGTTAACTAGGTCAACCCTATTAGTGTAGTTCTATATTTTGTATGGAAACCTAGGTCAACCTTGTTGACGTAGTTCATTTTCATACCTTTGATTCTATTGTATAGAGGTGACGTTGTCAACTAAATTGACACTATACTATGTTTCAAATTTGCAATTAACACTTATTTGCTAGTAATTAGCTCACACTTTCATTTATTATTTATTGCATGCTTAGAATATATCACATAGCATAATTAGGTGGTATTAAATATACCATTTAATTTCACCATTTTCTCTTTTATGCACACACTACCAAATCATAAAATCTTAAAATGCATTTTAACAATTGTCTACCCAAGGCCTACCTACTTGGATTTCATCACCAAGGGAGAAGTTGACTTGGTTTTCTATCCATGTATAAACATGTGGTTAATGGTATATTTTGGCTAAGCACTTGAACCTTATCACTATTGTGTGTAAATTAAGAGGGTAGGCACCAATACCAAGTTGGTACCATTGCCAATACAGATCCCTTTTAGCCTAAACATCTTGAAACCATCCTTAAATTACTTTCTAATTCCTTGCTTATAGCCAACTTCCTATCACATCTAAAATTATATTCTAATAATCTAACAACATTCAAGTTAACCACTTAGTTATATTTTACTTTCCAATTTGATTTATTGCTCTATACTCAATTATATATTATATTGCAAAAGCTTGCATTGGACAACATTGGTGCAAGGTTTTATGTTTTGTGCCTCAATTGGATCAAGCTCATTCATCCAATTGATTGTGTATTTTATTTCATTTCTTGCTTTCATAAGTACTTACAAAATTATTCTTTTTTTAGTACATAGTCATTTCTATTGACACAGTCTCTTAAAGGCTATCTATTTTTCCTTACCTATTGTACTAGGTCAACATTGTTGACCTTGTACACTTTTTCAGCCTCTATTTATTATACTAGGTTGACCAAGTTGACTCTATACCATTTTTAGGCCATGTTTTTTGTACTCAATTGACCCAATCAACTATGTACTATTTATTTCACTTCATATCTCCTTGATCTTCGCATCTCTCTTGCCTTGTTTAGTCTTTCTCCTTCATAATATAATTTCTATTTGAAAACAACACTGAGTTACATTCAACATACATGATGAGTCTTACCAACCCTCATAAGGTCTCTCATAAGTAAAATAGGGCTCCTCTCCTATACGAGAGTAATGTTCATATAGACACTCACTCAATGAACTATGGGACCCTTCCTCATTCCTCTTTATAGTGTAATCCTCTCTTCTCACTAGAAGATCAACCCAAATTAGAGTATACCCCTAAAATGCTCTTATTTATCTCTAAATTTCCTTAACATCCAAGAAAGGATCCTTCTACCATTTAAAATATCATTATTAATGGTCAATTTGAAGAGCCTCATTCACCTTATCCCACATTCTCAAATGGATTTAGAGGTACAACTTTATTTTATTCTCAACCTCTTCACTTTATTATGACCCATTATCATACCATGACCTCTTCTTATTTAACTTCTTCCACCTCCATGCCTATAATATCCACTAACATGGTAGGTTATACATCTAGTGGGCCTCTCCCAAGACCCAATCGCCTTAAATCTTCCAATAGTTCATCATTTGATACCCAATGTAATCATGCTTCTAGTGCTTCCTCTTCTCATCCCGTCACTAGTCCATCTTTTTCCACACAAACCAAATTTTCCTCTAGTGCCTCACATTCTAACAGTTCCTCTCAAGCTCCTATCAATACCAATAGTGGTTCCTAAGCCACTCTTTCCAACACTAATGATTCAAATCATGCTAACAATGCCAATTAAACCCACCAACTCTTGTTACAAATACTTAATCAAATGAATACTTTTCAAGCTCATAATACAAATCAAATGATGAGAATGTAAAATCACCTTCTCCATCTTTGAACCTACCTTCAACCAATTAATTAGGGCACACATAATCAAAATGATATCCCTCTTTCTCTTTGATATTCCCATGGCAATCTCATCCCTCAACCTCCTCTTGTCAACAAGACAATTAAGCATCTTCTAAATGAACCTCTTACCACTCAAATTGCTAATATTGATATAAGAGGTACTCTTCATCTCAAAACATTTAGAAAATTCTATAAATATTGGTCTAAATTAAATACCTTTGCCTCTACCAAGCTATTAACCAAAACCCTCATGGGTGATTCTTTAGATTGGTACAACCAACTTAAAACCCATTCCATTACTAGTTTGGAATATTTAGTAAATGCTTTAGTCTAAGAGCTCTAAACTAGTGATCTTCCTAAGAATACTTTGGCTCACTTTATAAATTATAAACAAATTGAAAATGAAATTACCAAATATTTTTTTAAAAGGTAGAAAACATTTTCCAATAAATGTGAACATAACATGGTCGATGATAACCTGTTACATCTCTTTACCAATGCTCTTTTTCCCAAGTTATAATATTGAGTTCATACTCTCTCTTTACATATGTTAGATTAGGCTATTGACCAAGCTAAATATCAAGATTTCCTTAAGCATCAATTCAAGCCACCCCAACCTTCTATGGGTACTCATATTTTACTTAAAAACAAAAATTATAATACTATCAATGATGGTGTCATAGATTCTTATGACACCATTCACACTATTCAAGCTATTATTCCTAACCAAACTTTAGAACCATCCCCCCTTCTCAACAATACACCAATCCTCATTTATCTTCACCTAATAACATCAATGTTCACAAACCTTTATTCTTGACTAAATTACTAAAACATCTACCTAGGTCTCTACCACAAGAACTTGATCCCACTCATCTTAGGAAATCTTGGTATGATCCCAACAAGTTTTGTTAGTTTGATGCTAGTTGGGGTCATTCTCATGAGACATGTAGGTATATTCATATTTTAGCTATATATTTTCTTCTTTGTCCTAATTTTGATCATGACTCTATCATTTGAAAATGTCAACAATCCTATGACATTGATTTTAAAGCTCACAAAACACATACTAAATCTCAATCTTTGCATTAAGCTAATGCTCATTTGGTTATCTATCAAGACCCTCTTCCTAATCACCAACCTAATCAAGATGCCCACAACAAGCCCATCCCTTCCACCAATAATGTATAAAGTCTTGTTGACCCAAATTCTAAGGATAATGTGGTTAATATGACTAATATGTGAAGGGTGGTTGCTGTAATTGATCATCAATCTATCTATACTCCTCTATTATCTTGAACATTTCATGTTATTTAATATTCTTATGCAACTCACTTAAATGAGTTGGACAAAGATGACCTTATAACATTTAATGAACCAATTACCACTCTTTTGGATAACACTTCCCATTCTATTTCTATGATCCCTCCATCTTATTTACCTAACACTAATGATAATCAATCTTCTATCAACACTTCTACCGATTCTCAAACCTGACCTAAACCAACTACTTCATCTTCACAACATAATTTACAAATTTTTTCTAATCATTCTCCTTTTTATCAACACAAATTCCAATGTACTTTAGTTCCTCCTTTCGAGAACCTCCTTCAATACTATGCACCTATTTCTAACAACCTTCTTATGGGTTATGATGAATGGGATCCCATCATGGAACTCACTAATCTACCATCTCAAATTCCATTCCTTGAGCTTATGAGGACCTATCTATACCATATAAACTATCTTATACAACTCTTATTTTAAATGAACATCCCTCATCCTCCCATAGCAGGATGTGAAGCAACCTTATCTAGATCCGAAGATAACATATTATAACAATGTGAAGATATGTTCATCCATGTTGATGAAACAATGGACACTTATCTTTCCTTAATATTTCCTATTGATTCTATGATCTTGATGATATTCTACTTCATACGGATGATCCTCTTCTATTAATTAGTGTCCAAATTAGAGATATCCAAGTCAAGTGTGCCTTGATTGATGAGTTTTCTATCTGTTGTGTTGACTCTCTCAATGTTATCAAAACTTGGATATTCTAAATACAATATCAATTCCACACATAGAACATGTAAAAGATATGATCGAAGGTAAATGCCTCGTTTAAGTTACGTGTGGATTCTTATTACCATTCCACCTGTCACCATTTGTGTTAAAGTGATGATATTTAAATTTCCTCTATGTTATAACATCTTGATTGGTAGGTCACGGAATCACCATATGAGAGTTGTTGCTTTTTATGCTTGCCAATAAGTTAAATTCCATCACAATGGAGCCATCTATAGGATTTAGGGTGACACTAAGCCTTGAAATTTTTAATAATTCTAGGATAGTGGTGTCTTTAAGATTCCTACTCTTGAGCCTTTGCCTAGTGTTCCATTCCATGAGTCTCAACGATTCAAATTTCCCATCAAATCAACTCGAGGTTATAATGGTCATCCTAAAATCATTAGGAATATTCTCCCTAACCTTTTAGATTTTGATGACGATGAGCCTGCTGAGATAAATATCAAGATTAAAACTTCTGATCTTTCACCTCATCTCATCTCTCAACTTCCTTCTTCTTTGTAATCTTGTTCTTTCAAACTTCCTTGTGATGACATTCCCATTGTCTTGACTAAGACTTGACATTATATTCATCACACCTCATCAGATGATAAAGTCATCCCTATGTGTGTCATTGATCTTCACACACTTGACTATGATGATGATTATTCTTTAGATGATACATTTTAAGGTTTTCTTGTTTAGGCTCATGATGCTGAGATTATATGTTATCATTCTTCTTTTTTTCATTATTTTCATCTATCTTCCCATATTACATCATTTGTGGTTCTTAATTTTAGTATTTTTCCTCTTTATCATAGCATAGAGATGGTTCCAACACCTCTAATTTCTAAATAACCATGTAGAAGTATGCTTATGGATCATGTTATGCCTGGGCCTTACCACTTTGCTAGTACCTTGATTATTATAGCATACCCATCCTTAAGTTGCATGTGACCCTTCTTCAGCCTTTTATAAACCCCACCCCTCTCTCAATAGATCTTGTTATAGTTGAACCTGTTTCTACTCCCTCTATATTTGAGCTCATTCTTGCTCCTGCTTTAGCTAAGTCTCTCCCTATTTCTAATCCCATTGCTCCTTCCATTGAGCCTAGTCTCATTCCTTCCCCACCATCACCTTCTCTTGGTGATGTTTTGCTTCCTCTACCTCAGATGGCTTTGTTACCCACCAAATGGGTCAACAAGCCTTCGCAAGCTTCTTATGATCCTATTACACCTCCTCCTATGAGTACCTCTACCTATCCTACTCATAGGTGTATCTATTACTTTCATGACATAGATAATCATTCATTCATGCATTATCACAAACTATGACAATATTTTGACACTTTGTGTCTTTTTACCCCTCAATCTTCAGATAAAGGCATACCTCCCATGAAGGTACTACCTAATATATGCCTAAGTATGGAGAGGTGTATTGTCTTTGGCACCAATGTGACACCCATCACACTGATCATTGCTACATTTTTTGATAACACCTTAAAGATCACCTTATAACTATTCTTTCCCCTTCTTCCATTCCTCCTATAGTTCATTCTCACAATAAGGAACCCCCTTCTTCTCCTGTTA